>CM058042.1:56210491-56398513 GCA_030169165.1 Centaurea solstitialis | reverse complement strand
GGGCCGGCCCTGGATATGGTAGATAATATTAATTTAGAAATGAGTATTGATTGATTTTACGTCTAGAAGAAATACTTTTTAAAATTAGTATTTCTTGCATCCAATTCTATTTCTTATGAGAAAAACAATATATTAATGGTATTTTTTTCGTAGTTATGAAGGGCCCTTATTTGCATCTCGCCCAGGGCCAAAAATTGTTAGAAACGGGCCTGCAAACAGCCCCTTAATCACGGATCACGCAGCCCCCTCGTTCTTAAGCTCATATCTAGTAAAATGAAGAAGGTTCAACCACGTTCACTTGATTATTTTTTTTTTTTGAAAAGCAATTCACTTGATTATGCTATAGAAATGTTTCCTAGTGGTTTAAACAACTACAATGGAAGCCAAGTAACCTAATCCTAATAACTAATGCATGTGTCTACTAAATGTTAGACTGATCATCGCATGAGAAGCTCCAGTTGACTTGAGTTCATCAAAAACTGAAGTCACAACAATTTTTGAAAAAATAGTTGTTTGTGTCCTCTTTATATATATATATATATATATATATATAGAGAGAGGGCCTTCAATTAAAAACCATTCTTTTTGTAAAAACTTTAGGACTAATCTAAGCCTTTGATCTAAAAAGGGCATGATCGTCATTTTAGATTATTCCTCAAGTTTTTACAAAATATGTGGTTTTTACAATATATATATATATTCATTTTCTTTGTAAAAACTTGAGGAATAATCTAAACCCTTGATCTAAAAATCGCAGCTTATTCATTATATGAATATTCATCATATGAATATTCATCATATGAATATTCATCATATATTCACCATATGAATATTCATATTCACCGTATGAATATTCATATTCCCCATATCATATTCATCATATATTCACCATATGAATATTCAATTTCACCATATCATATTCATCGTATATTCACCATATGAATATTCATATTCACCTTATGAATATTCATATTCACCTTATGAATATTCATATTCATGTTATGAATACATTCATATTCAAAACAGATAAAAATTACATAAATTAGGGTTGAATTCCTCCTATTCCCTTCACTTCCCCCATCTTCTCCACACCAGACGTCACCTAAAACCAAAATTCCCCAAACTCCAAAAATTCAATCAAAATGCAGTAGAATTACAGAATGAAATCAAAATCAGTCAAACTAATTTCAAACATTTCACATTTAATCAAATTGGTTCCCAATAAGCAAGCATACATGCACCTCTGCTAACGACGCTAATCATCTAGAACCTTCGAAAGTCAAAATCAAACAACGACGGTCAAACAACAACAACAACAAGCAGCAAACAACAACCACCACCGCCGGAGGCACCACTGCCGCTGCCGGCGGTGGTTCCGGAAACTCAAATTGAGGTGCTTCCGACGCGTTTGGAGGAGAACTCTGTCGTTTCTCCGATGCGGTTATGGTGGAAAATGTAAAAAATACAGGAATCAGGAGGTTTCTCAAATCGCCGGTGTTGGTGGTGACGCCGGTGGCGGTAGCAGGTGGTGGTGTTGACGGTGGTTGCAGTGGACCGTGGTTGTAGTGGACGGTGGTGCGACGGTGGTGCGGTGACGAGGGAGGTTTCTCAGATCTGAAAGAAGAAGATGCTGTTGGTGGTGGCGCCAGCAGCGGTAGAAGGTGGTGGTGTTGGCGGTGGTTGCAGTGGACGGTAGTAGCGGTGGTGGCGGCGCTGTGACTGTGGTGTGGTGGTGGCGGCAGATGGTATAAATTGGAATTTGATTCGGGTGGATTTTGGTTACGTGATTGAAATGGATTAACCGTTGGTTTGATTCTTGACGAGTAAAGAACGTGTTGATTTTGAGCTTTTTTCTTCTTCTTCAATGGCGAATCATTTGAATAATTGATTTTGTGTTTTTGAGGGCAGTTGCCTTGTGTTTACCATTGGTTCCAACTTTTTTTTTCTTTCTTTCTTGTTATCCAAATTCCAAATTGATGATTAAAGAGAAGGGGTGAGGTGAGTTATGGTTTTTATTTGGTGGTGGTTGTGACGTCGATTTGGGGTTAAGGTTTCAGTAGCAGTTGTTGGATTTGATTTGGGGGAGAGAGAATGGGCTGGGAAGGGAAGATGATAGTGATGATAATAAATCAAAGAAAAAGACTCTATTAACACTTATTTGAGTTGATGATTTCAATTTTTTAAAATGACCTAAATACCCTTTTGGGATTAAAATCTAATGTGGTTAGGTGCATATTATAAAAAATGTTATCATGGTCTCTTATATTGACAATCATTGATTAAAGAATTTTAATGGTTGAGATTAGTCCTAAAGTTTTTACAAAAAAAGTGGTTTGTATTTGATTTTCTCTCTCTCTCTCTCTCTCTTATATATATATATATATATATAGGGGTGGGTTCAAATGTGAACCACTTTTTGGTTGTGAACGTGAGGACAACCGAGAGTGCGACACGTGGCGGATGACTAGGCGCCATGTCAAGTCCACGGCGGATGACTAGGCGCGATTCATGGAGGGCATTGAATTAAAGAGGGGGACCACACTCAAAGCCGCCACGTGTCGCGCTCTCGGTTGTCCTCACGTTCACAACCAAAAAGTGGTTCACATTTGAACTTTCCTCTATATATATATATATATGATGTTTTGCAAAACTAAATTCTTTTTGATGTTTGATATTTTTTAAGTTGACATCGATTATGATGATGTAGTTTTTATCAGGCAGATGAAGAAAGAGGATCAGGCAAGTTAGGCTTAGGCATTTATACATAAATTTTGAAGTCCAAAAGGCTGTGATGATAGGCTGATTCTTTCAGTTTAGGCATAACAACAAAATCAAAATCAAAATCAAAATTCCAGTGCATATTGTGAGCAAGAAACATACCAAGCAATATATAAATCAAAAGCATATTTCAAAGAATATAAAACCATTACTAAACAAACCAAAACCAATCGAAATTCGAAATCCAAATAGATAAATGAAATAACACTGTTCATACTCAAATCTTGACGGAATATAGATCTACGGGGAGACAACAGAAATTGATTTTGCCAGGCAGTCGGAATCAAGTCTCAATTGATTATCTCCATATTCCATTCCATTCATCATCCCATTTCCACCGTTGTCGAAATCTTGAATGCAGAATTGACCAGAAGGTGGAAAAGAACTCGGTTCCATGTAAGAAAATCCGTTGTTGTTGAATCCCGACTGATCATGATCAACAATACGGCAAAGATCATTATCCATGTATGCCCCATACTACTACTGGAACCATCAATTATAGCTTTCATAGCTTTCCAAGAATAGTCGTCAAAATGATCACCGTTGACATGCGATTGATCACCACCATCCATGATTCCATAACCACGGGTCTCGAAATTCATCTGATGGTTCTCTTTGATGGGTTTGCAGCATGTTGACTCAACTGGAAAGTCGTTGTATTCGTTCGAAAACGGATGAGTAGGGTTGGGGTTTTGGGTGCTGGTAATGTGCAATTCCTGGAGTGGTAGATCTTGAATCCAAGATAGAGTGTTGGTAAAGTTTTGCAGTTCTGGATCTGGAATCCATAAATCCTGATCATCCCCATTGGTTGGTAAGAGAATAGGATTTTGTTGATCTCCATTAATGGGAGGGAAAGGAGTCTCTTGAACTTGAGTATTGTTTCCATCTTGTTCCAAGATACCCTCAATTATTTGATTCTTGAATGAAGCTCCCATTGGAAGTTCATCAGGATCTGAAAACTCTAGATCTGTGAAAAAATAATAACTAACTAATTAAATACGCAATAACTACAAAGAAATTAAAAAAACAACAAACTAGGGTTCGTTTGTTTTTTAACAGGTTTAAAGTCCGAATTAGTCTGATTTCACATCTAAAACATAAGAGGCAAATGGTGCACCTTTTAAATTTCAAGAGGTTGGTCGGAGGTTTACCTCTTAAAAATATGACAAACAGTCTTAATTAAGTCCACAAACCTCTTAATTTTCATACTAAATAGGTTTTAAGATGTATTTTTTTTTAAAACAAACAGCCCCTTAAAACCGCTCATTGGAAGTTCTTCGGAATCTGAAACTCAAGATCTGTGAACGAGTAACTAAACATTCGATATCTCTACAAAAAAATAACTAATTAAGGGTTTGTTTATAAAAAATAACTCTTCAGATGTGAAATCAGACTTCAGATCTATTAAAAACAAACGACACCTAATTAAGTTAGGAATTTTCTAGTTTTTACCTGGCATATGCAAATTGGAGTTACAATGGTGAACCAAAGAAGTGGTTGGTTGAACAAGATTCTGGACATGAGGTAGGAACTTTTCCTCTTGGCCATACATAGAAACTTCAGGTACCGAAGAAGGTTTATGGACGACGCTTCTGTTATTTGAGAAATCCAATACTTGGTTGCAGAAAAAAGGGGAGCCGCGAGTCGGGAAAGGTTGTCGACTAAGGTTGAAAAGCCTGGTGTCGCTTTGCAAGAGTTTCTCGAAAGACTCGTTGAGGGCTCCTGGTAGAAATTCAACCATATGTTGTCTAGAAAAACAACCATTAATAAGTTAATTCGTTCTACATAAAAAATTAACTGTTAGAATCTAAAACTTTCGCGACAACAAAATTAAGTTTATAGGATGCCTAAATTAATAAAAAAAAAAACATTCTAATAAAGTGTTTTATAACACTCTATTAGGTGGCTCTTTTTATTTTAGAAGTCCTACAAACTCAATTTTGTTATGGTGTTTAATGTACCTGCAATTCGTAGCTGCTTCATCTTTGGTGAAATCAGGTGAATCCTCCCATTTAGTATGCTTTCCGGCCTCGGGACCTTTCTCTTGACCAAATTCTGGTCGTTCTTTCAACTACAAGAAACCGATGAATATTAAGGCGTCGTTTGTTTTTAAGAGGTACGAACTCTAAAGTTTGATTTCACCTCTAAAAAAATAAGAGACGTACGATACACATACACCTCTTTAAATTTCAAAGAACAATAAAAGATTTTTAGACATGTTCTTAAAACATAGAATAAACAGTCGTAAGTCTACAAACCTCTTAATTTTCAAACTCTAGATGTTTTAAGGGGTAAATTTTTGAAAAACAAACAACCCTTAATTAATTAGGTTTATAAAATTAATTGAAATATGGATAGATTATTTAATATTTACCTCTATTTTAAGAACCCCCCTTTTTCCTTCTCTCATAATGGCATTAATAGCAGATATCTGAGGCCATTGAATTTCAATCTTCTTTTTGAGACCTCCATAAAGAAATTCCCATACTAATTTCTTCCGGCCGTAATAGAATTTAGCCACTAGATCGCCTTCGTTTTTTGATACCCACTGCATGCAAAAAAAAAAAAAAAAATTGATACAAAATCTTATTTTATTAACTAAGATATTCCTACAGATATAATATAATGTTTTCAAGTAGTTTGATAATTAAATAAATTAAAAACAGAAAAAGAAAACTAACTAACTAACTAACAACTAACCTCCCAAGAACCAATTTTCAAGAACACAGCAGGAACATTGGTAGCCTTCCACTTCTTCATAATTTGTTCTTGATTTCTTTCCACTTGCTTTTCTTTATTCATAAGAAATTCTACTTCCTTAGTTAAAGATGGTGAGTTCATTATCCTTAACCCAATTGGACCTCCTGCCTGTAGAAATTAATTAATCAATACAATTAATATTTACAAAAAAAAAAAGAAAACACAATTGAATTCAAAACGCATAATCGATTAAAGAAAAGAAAATTAGGGCACCTGTGGATCGAGGATGATTCCGTTGGCGGGAAACTGATGATGAGTATGGCGGGAATCATCGAGAAGATTGTTGGAGCTGGATTGATGAAGATGAACATGATCATGAGATGATGATGAATACCCATTATGGAAATTAACCGAAACGTTATTCGGATTTTGATTTCGATGTTGTTCTTCGTTGTAATTACCGGAATAACGATGATCTTGATTTCTTTTACCCTCCATTGATATGAATGCAATTACTGACCTAATTACTCACTAAACAAGAATATGATTGATTGGTACGGAATTTAAATGAGTTTTAAGATGAAAGAGACTCAAGGGTAGTAGGATGCTTATATAGTTTGCATATAAAAGAAATTCTCCTTGTTAAAAAAGGAATTATAGGTCGGTCCAAATATTTGTTTAATCTAAAAGGTTTTAATTTGTACACGTAGATAAAAAAATATTATTTTATAAATAATTCGGTTTAATTATTGTTGTTATCCAAATCCAAGATGGATTAACCTATTAGATTTTCATTTGTTCAAGTTATACAAATATAATATTAGAGAGATGCGATGGTACTACTGTGAATTTCCACCCAATTAAACCCTCTTAATCTCATGTTGTACTAATTTCACTTTGATTATTAAAAAGGAAAAAAAACGATTGAATGACGGTTATGGTTTACGTGGTTTCTTTGAATTTTTGACAAACTATTTATATTCGTTAACTTTTTTTTTATAACATTCATAACCCGTTTAATTAATAAAGTTAGTATGATTATGAAGGGACTAAAATTAACTTTTAAACAAACTATAAAGACCAAAAATGTATTCTTTTTCAAATTTAATATTATTCATGTATTTCATTGAACTTTTTTGTTAAAAAATAGTTTCAAATATTCAACTACAAATCAAGGTTTAACTAAAATAAAGTAAATATTAAATAAAAATATTTATATTTATTTAAACTATTAAATTTAAGAAAAAAATAGCATTATAAAATCTCAAATTTAAAAGCTAAAAGAACTCAAGATAAATTCATATATCATTTGATTTGAAAATTAAGTTCGGTTATTAATATAAACCTCATACTATGAATAATTAAATAACAACAAATGTAATAAATGTAAATTTGTTTTAATGATAGGTTTTCTTATTTGTTTGAATAATTGGAGTTTAATCTTATTTATAATTTTAATCTAGTTGTTGTTTTAACTATATGTAATTTGACTATATGTATATATAGGGTCAAGTTCAAATGAAAACTCATTTTTCATTAATTGCGAACATGAGAACAACAGAGTGTGCCACGCATATTCACTCTAAATAATCATGTATTATTTATAGTGAATAACACAAAATTCAGCGTTATTCAGAATGAATAATACAACATTCTGTATTATTCAATATTATTCACTCTGAATAACAATTAATGTTGTGTTAGTCACTCCAAGTAATACATGATTATTCATAATGAATATGTCATGTGGTGCGCTCTCGTCTGTTCTCACAATCACAATGAAATTTGAATTTCACAGCCGAACTTTTGTCTATAATTAAATACATACATACACACACGTATATATATATATATATTAGGTTCAAATGAGAAGTGCTAAAAAATGAGAAGTAGAGAAGTGATATTCACCACTCATCCAGTCAATAAAGGCGGCTTTGATCGGGTCTCCTCCTTTAATAATCTTCACCCTCCTATGAATCGCGTCGATTCTCCGTGATCATGTCCACCGGACCCGGTCAAAGCCGCTTTTATTGACCGGATGAGTGGTGGAGATCGCTTCTCTACTTCTCATTTTTTAGCATTTCTCATTTGAACCTTTCTCTCTCTATCTCTATCTCTTTCTCTCTCTCTCTCTCTATATATATATATATATATATATATATGTAGAGAGAGGGGGAAGGTTCATACCAAAACCCTAACTTTTTAAGAAAACACGAAAACTCTTTTTTTGTACAAAATCATATATGATTCACATACAAAAAATCACTTACATAATCATATATGATTCACGTATAAATTCATATATGTGATTCACAAACATTTACCTGCAACTTAAGTTGCGAAAATTCACGCACGTCTAGTGTTTTTCCGTTAATGGTGAATCATATATAATTTTGTACATAAATTATTTTTCGTGTTTTCTTATAAAGTTGCTGTTCTCGTTTGAACCTCTCTCTCTCTCTCTCCATATATATATATATATATATATATATGGGAAAGGGAGTGTGGGCTGTTATGTACCTAAGCTTAGGTACATAACACCCCTTATACGATGTTGTTTAGTTTAAAACACTATTTCCCCCTCTGGAAGTCTGGATCATCACTAATTCATATATACACCATCACCAATTCAAATCGATACACTCGTTCTATCAAATTCAATCGAGTATTTTTTATCAGGTTTAATCGATCATTTTTATCAGATTCAATCGAACAACTGTAGTCATTTCGACCTGAAAATCATTCCTTGATATGTTCGATTACTTAATAGGTAAACTGCAATAATCATTAATTCAACCTCACTGTAATTCCACATCTCTTTTTCATTAAATTCCTAAATGTTCGATTGCTTCACTGGGTATTTGATTTGAGATGCTTATGGACATTTTATTGGATTTCTTATGGTCTATGAACTAGTAAATTTACAAAATCAAGACTTTAGTGGTCTGGGAATTATTTGATTATCAAATGAGTCTTGATTATAAGTGCCTACGAAGCGCACACTAAGTGTTCGGTTATATGCTTCACTAAGATTTATCTAAATTTAACAATACTTAGGGCTTGTTTACTTGAACACTTACCCGCTAAAATTGAACACTATCACTACCATATCGGATGATATTTTAGTAGTCTGCTAGGTGCATTTGTAGTTCTGGATCCGGAATCGATAATTTCTGATCATCCCCATTGGTTGGTAAGAGAATAGGATTTTGTTGATCTCCATTAATGGGAAGGAAAGTAGTCTCATGAACTTGAGTATTGTTTCCATCTTGTTCCAAGATACCCTCAATTCTTTGATTCTTGAACGAAGCTCCCATTGGAAGTTCATCAGGATCTGAAAACTCTAGATCTGTAAAGAAAGAATAACTAACTAATTAAAAACTCAATAACTACAGAGAATTTAAAAAAAACAACAACTAGGGTTCGTTTGTTTTTTTAACAGGTTTAAAGTCTGAATTAGTCTGATTTCACATCTAAAACATAACAGGCAAATGGTGCACCTTTTAAATTTCCAGAGGATGGTCGGAGATTTTCGGACATTTTCTTGAAAATACAACAAACAGACTTAAGTCTACAAACCTCTTAATTTTCAGACTTAAGAGGTTTTAAGGTGTATTTTTAAATAAAAAAACAATCAACCCCTTAAAAGTTCATCATAATCTAAAACTCGAGATCTGTGAACGAGTAACTAAACATTCGATATATCTACAAAAAATAAAAAATAACTAATTAAGGGGTTGTTTGTTTTTAAAAAAAAAAATAACTCTTAAAACCTTTTATTTCTATGATGTGAAATCAGACTTCAGATCTATTAAAAACAAAAGATACCTAATTAAGTTAGGAATTTTCTAGTTTTTACCTGGCATATGCAAATTGGAGTTATAATGGTGAACCAAAGAAGTGGTGGGTTGAACAAGATTCTGGACAAGAGGTAGGAACTTTTCCTCTTGGCTACAAATAGAAACTTCACGTACCGAAGAAGTTCCATGGGCGACGCTTTTGTCATTTGAGAAATTCAATATTTGGTTGCAGAAAAAAGGGGAGCTGCGAGTCGAGAAAGGTTGTCGACTAAGGTTGAAAAGCCCGGTGTCACATTGCAAGAGTTTCTCGAAAGACTCGTTGAGGGCACCTGGTAGAAATTTAACTGTATGTTGTCTAGAAAAACAACCATTAAAAAGTTAATTCGTTCTACATAAAAATTAACCAATAGAATCTAAAACTTTCACGTCAACAAAATTAAGTTTATAGGATGCCTAAAATAATAATAAAACGTCCTAACAACGTGTTTTATAGGACGGAAAAAAAACAAATTTTTGAGTATTGTAACAAATTTTTTTAAGACGTTTCCAAAATAATTCCGTCACTAATCCGTCGCTAATTACTGACGGATTTGCGACGGAATCAATCAAAAATAAATAAATAATGAAATAATTAATTCCGTCACTAATCGATCTAGTTGAGTTTTATTTGATATAGTTGGATTTTAATCGATCTAGTTGGACTTTAATTGATATTTGTGGCTTGGACCGATCTACACTGGTCTCACACGCATTTCAACAGAACCGTCGCCGTTATTAACTCCATCGTCGTTCTCAATGGCAGAGCATATGTCTGTCCTCTCATCGTCGCCGTTATTAACTCCATCGTCGTTCTCAATGGCTAATCGTCTGTGAATGGAGGTCGTTCTTCATCTCTCGAGTCTGCGAATTGTACTTTAATTGATATACTTGAGCTTTAGTAGATCTAATTGGATCTAATTAGGCTTTATTGATACATTTAGACTTTAATTGATATATTTGAGTTTGGATTGATTTAATTGGACTTTAACTTACTAAAAAAGTTAAAGTGTATTTTTTATTTATTTAAATTTAACTCTAAAGTTTCAAACTTAAAGTTATAAAGTTATTGGGATAATAAATATAATGTATATTTTAATAATATAAATGATGATAAAGTCTCTAAAATAGCAAAGCTGGTAAAGATCAAAAAATAAATTTTTAGAAATTTTAATCTTCTTTCTCTATTTTAGAAAAAAAATATAGCAAATCTGTTGGAGATGCTCTTATCCCCCACCCCCCCTTTCTTATTCCCGGTTAAAATTTCAAAACCCTAACCCTAACCCCATAATTATCTCCCCTTCTTTCCTTTCACCCCCTTGTTTCTCACAATCGACAGCCTACTGTCGCCTACCATTGCCCCAAATTTGGAGAGTCAATTCTCTCACACCACCGTTGCCATCCTCTAGCTGTACCACCGTGATTGACTTATCATATTTTTGCCTCTCAATTTGAACGAATCTGGTAACCTGTTTCTTACTCTCAACTTACTGATTTGTAATTTTTCTCTAACTAAACAATCCGCCCTAAATGTTCCCCCCTTAATTTCTCTCTTGCGAATGCAAATCTAAAAGGTTGAAGATGCATCTGTGGCTTAGATTAACTGAAACCGTAGCTACTGCAAGCTATTTGTTCGATTAACCTAGAGAATAAACAACAAAAGAAACGATTGAGATGTTGGTACACATTCTTGCCTCTGAATAGATTTGCCTTCAACCCTATCTAACACTCTCCATGTTACAAAGTTTCAGGCGGATTGGTGGTTCTGCCCTACTTCATCTCATTCTCAAAGTCTCTACTCTTTTGAGTGGTAAATTTCTAATTTATAAATTTATAATGTTCATGTTCTTGTAATAGAGTTTATATTATTACTTTTCCATTTTATTAAAATCTTTGTCTATTTTAACAAAACAAAAAGAAAAAAATTAACCTACGTAGTGGTAAAGCTTGGACACTACATAGTGGTGAACCTGAGTTCGAGCCCTGGGGACGCATTCTAGAGGTACAAGGGCTTCGACCCCGGGCTGCATGCTTTAGCAGTCGGGCTTCGGCCCAAAATTGCCGAGGATTAGTCTGGACCCAATGTGGTCTGCGATACCTCTTTTAAAAAAATTTAACCTACGGACACAATATGTCATCACTATAAGGTTTGTTTATTTTTTTTAATTTATTAAATGTTTATCTTTATTCTAGAAAATTGGAAAAAGAATCAGATACACTCTATAGTCACGAAATTTCGTTGCTATAGAGTTTATATTAATATTTTTCCAACCTATTAAAACGTGTATCCAATTAAAAAAAATACAAAAATGAACATTTAACATACAGACACAACATGTCGTCATTATAGGGTTAATTTAATTGTTTTAAGTTATTAAATGTTTAACTTTTTTCTTAGAAAATTAGAAAAAATCAGATCTATTATTTAGTTGCTATAGAGGTTATATAATTATTTTTTTTAAGTTATTAAGGCATTGTTTGGTAAAAAAAAGCTAGCTTATAAGCTGGCTTATAAGCTAGCTTATTTTCTGTGTACATGTTTGGTAAGACCAAAAGTAGCTTATAAGCTAGCTTTTTGATAAGCTACTTTGAGTAGCTTATGAGAAGCTTTTTGTGACTTTTTCCAATTATTACCCTTATTAATATCTAATTATTATAATTATAACTATATATTAATTAATAATTATTAGTTTATAATAATTTAAAATAATTATTAATTAAATTAAATTATACCTTATATATTATTTATTTTTAAATGTTATTAATTATTATTATATATTATTTAATATGTTTAACTATCAAATAAAAATACAATAATTTTTATAATGTTATATAAGTGAAACATGTTAAATATTTTAATAAAAAATTATTATATCTAATACTTTATTATATATTTTTTTAGAAATTATTGATTATTTAAGATATGTTAATTTGATTAATTTTACTTTTATTATATTTAATAGTAATTTAAGTTATTAGTTAATGTAGATTTTTTCTAAAGTTTATTTTAACAAATTCTAAATTTATAGTGTGTATATATAATAATAATATCTATATTATTTTTTAACATATTATATTATTAGAAATTTTTTCTAATTATATTATTAATATTTTATCTTAATTAAAGTATAAAATACTTGTCATTGATTATTTATTAAAGATGTCTTTTTTGGTCATTTTACATACTCATAAGCTAGTTTTTACCAAACGTGACTTGTTCACCAACTAGCTTATCAGTCACCAGCAAGTTTATCAGCTAGTTTACCAAACATAGCCTAAAAAGAAAATTTAATATAATAATACAATACTTTCATTATTCATTCCTTCAGGTCACCCTCTTGGTCTCCTCTAAACCAAAATAAAATTTAGGGGGGAAATTGAAACCCTAGTTTCCAATCGTCTCTCGATCGCATCCTCCAATCTCGTCTTCTTCAATGCTCTCTTCCTCAACAATTTCAATTAACTTCTGTCATCCATCTTCTGTGATTTCTTTCTATCTGTTGTTGGCTGGTTAACGCTTAGGATTTTGTGTTATTTTCTTTATTTTATGCTATGATTTAGGATTTTCAGTAACCTTCTTTTTGCACCCATGAAGATAAAGGAACGTATATTTTGATGAATTATTTGGTTCAGTTAAGTATTTAGGAGCCTTTATTGGTATAAAGATGAAGTAATGTTGAGACTAGGACTCTGTTTTTTTTTTTATGCACACCAACTGTTTGATAAAATTCATCAATGAACAATGTATGTGCGCCTACAAAACATATATTATCTAATGTATGCTTCTCACTGTATGAGACACTGCAAATATATAATCTAGACTTTTGAATTTCTATTTAATTTATGAGACAACATTAAAGAGAAAAAAATGCGAATGACCCTAAAGCGAATGATATTTTTAAGAAGATCACTTATTAATATAACATAGTGTCCGATCCAGATACACATCACCAATACGGCGGTGATGATTGAGGTGGGGTTGTCGTCCTTGAAAAGTAACAAACATGGTCCTACTTGAGGAGATATCACAAAAAGGAGTTAATAAGGCAAATGAGAGAAGGTATGTTTCTGATATTGTATTATTCTGTTTTATTATCCATAACGAGTTTTGTGTCATTCCTATCTTTATTTTATACATAAATCTGTCCATTTTGGTTCAATCTGTTTGATAGACAGGTCATGTAGATAAAAACACCTAGATGCAATGGCGATAGCCAAGAAATACAGTAGCATTCTTTCTTATGATGTGAATTTGAGATTGCCATTATGGTCATTGGAAGATGCTGCTCGAAAGGGCATAATGGGCATATGGGACCAAGCATATATCATTAAGGTGATAACACCATTATATAAATCAAGATCTTATAATCAATCCATGTGTATTTACAGGTTAGTGAGGACAAAATTACGTTCTTGACTGGTAGTGACATTTCCTATGGTGATAATCTGGTGTTTAATGCACCAAGGCAAGATATAAAGCATTAAAGCTTTGAAGACATGGAAGATATATACTAATCATGATTACAAGCTTTTAAGGTTAATGATCTGTTTCTCTCCTGCTCAATTATATATAGATTTACTGATTGATATATTTTAGTGACGACTTTTGTCGTTGCAATAGGTTAAAATGGTTGTAGTGAATACAGGAAACTAGAGAATCACCTTCATTAACCTTATTGTGTATCACCATTGGCTGTGAAAATAGATTGTTGGAAAGCTTTGTTTACCGAGTAAGAGTCGTTTCCTAAAGTTAAAGTTACCGGGTAAGACTCTCACCCCTTGTCTTGTCTCTTACCGGGTAAGCTTCTATGTCCTTCCTATACTTAATCAATAAGGTAAATGATGTGGGTAAGTGTTTACTCAATATGCATTCAGGAAACAGCCCTAAGTAGAAAAATATTGTTGGTCAAGTTCTTTACTTTTTTCAGATTTTGCATATCAATGCTTTGGTTGGCTTTGGTTTTTACTCCTTTCCATGAAGTTCTTGGTTTTTTCTTAGATAATGCAACTGTTTGGGTTAATGGTAGTAATGCTTTCAGGTTACTGCTTTCAATCTTTAATAGCTGGTTGACTTTCATAGTTTAATTATATTCTTTCATTGATATTTCGTAGTTGATGAACTCAAGAACACAAGCAACCACATCTAATTAATTCTCATTGTTTTGTTGGCTTTCAATTTTTCATTAGATTGGTTCATAATATTGTTGGTCTCTTATTAGTTCAAAAGTTTGAGTTATCTTCTTATTCTTTTTGCAGATATTGTAATGGAAGCAAAACAAAATTCGTTAACTCTATTGATTTTTAGGATTTCATGACTCAGGTGTGTTACCTTTTCATTCTCAAGTAACTTAATAATATAGTGCTCAAAACAATTTAAGGCATGTTTACTTGATCACAATCATGAAACACACAAATAATATATGGTTGTTTTTGTATATATTAATGGGGATTTTTTTTGCTTTCTGTCCTAGGCATCCAATATCTCATGACTTGCTCTGTGGGGAATTACGGGTTGGGAGTTAGACAACTAGCTGATCAATATAGCTCCATGCCATCTTCTGTAATTTCAAGCCAGAGCATGCATGTTGGAGTGCTTGCAACTACATCACACATTGTTTTAACCCAAAACACGGTTTGCAGTTTGCCGGTTTACAACAAGCCAAGGTATGATACCCTGGTTTGCTTTAACGAACAGGGATCATGACTACTTTTAGAGAACTTTGTAGTCTATAGCAGGTGATCTGTGAAAATTAGTTGGAACTGTTGGTTGTTGGACCAGTCTCGTCCGTCGAAAATGGCTGTTTTTTTTGTAGTCTTTGTTTAGGATTTTGAGAACAATTGTATACATGTTAGATTCATAATTCACTTGAATATATTGTTTGTATTTCAGAAGGAAAGTTCTATATTCCGCTTTATTGCGAGAAAATGTAATACGTGTTATGTATTATATAATATCATGCAACAAATTGGAAATTGAATAAAATTTTAGTTTTCTGTAATTTTCTTAATATGGATTTTTATTTGTTTTTTATTTTTTTATTTTTTTATTTTTTTAACAATTAGCGACGGATTAGTGAAGGAAAGTCTGTCGCTAAAGGTAAATTAAATTAAATTAAATTAAATTAACATCCGTCGCAAAACCGTTGCTGAAAACTATCCGTCGCTGATAAGCCGTCGCTAATTCGTCGCTATTTATGTCCATCACAGATTGGTCACCAATAAAATCCGTCGCAAATCTATATCCGTCGTTGATCCGTCGCTAACGCAAATCCGTGCTGATCCGTCGCTAAAGCTGTCCGTCGCAGATCCATGGCAGTTATCCATCTCTGAAAGTATCTTCCACGCGACCAACAACGACAGACCATCAGTGACGGATCAGCGACGGATTCGCCTTTCAGCGACGGATCAGCGACAGATTGTTCCGTCACTGAAGATCTTTTGTTTTGAAGTGAACATAGACACATATATATACATATATATCCTATACAAATTTGTCGCCTTAAGCCACCCCTTAAAAAACGCCGTGGCCTTGCCGCCATGTCACGCCTCGCGCCATTTAAAACCTTGATCAAGAACATCATAAACCTTGCTATGCTCGCAAGTGGTGGTGGACAGAATGCAACGAAGAGAATACTAAATGGATCTCTGTAGTGAACATGTGTTCTTCCTCCCTTGGCCCAAGTGGCTGCAAGTAGGGGCAAGCATCGGACGGGTCGGGTCGGGTTTCGGGTTTCGGTTTTTTTGCTGACCCCTAGCTGCAAGGGGAGTGTTTGGCGAGAAATAAAGAACATTGAAAAAGATTTCAGGGACCGGGGGATTGCTTAATGCAGCAAAATGAGGAAGGTAATGGTTGGCGATGGTATCTCGAACCTAATGGCAATTATTCCGTGAGATCACTGAGAAGGACGATAGAAAACTTCTTACTACCTTCGGAGGATAAAAAAACAGAATAAATTAAGTGGATCCCTAGCAAAGCTAATATCCTTCTTTGGCGGGTTCTTTGCAATCGACTCGCTACCAAAGACAACCTTATCAACCCGGGGGTTCGGTTGATCTCAGCAGACTATCAGCTGTGTAACGCAAAGGCTGAAACTCTGGATCATGTGGTTGCGGAATGCTCGATGGCGAAGGTAGTAATGGCACATTTGTCTCGTTGGGTGGGGTGGTGGCCGGCGATTGAATCGTCTGCAGTCTGCTCCTCGACGGTTGACTCCCGTCAGAAAGGTGATAGCGGCGGCTTATTTTTAGACCATGTGGAACCATCGCAATAACAAGGTTTTTAAGGGATAGCACAAAAGGATAAGGAGCTGTGTGAGAGCTTTCAATTCTTGGCATTCGACTGGTTTAGGAGTAGAACAAAAGCTGGAAAGTCTATTGTTTGGGAGAGTTGGATTTGTAACCCGTTGAGGGCCGATATGTTTTGTACAGGGGTGTGCAAAACCCAAATGGTCCGAAATCCGAACCCGAATCCGAGCCGAAAATTACGTTTTTGTGCCAAAACCAAATGCCCCGAAATCCGAAAATCCGAAACCCGATTTGTAAGAGGATATTCGGGTTTGGGTTGGGTTTAGTTTTCTTCCACCCGCACCGCCGAAAACCCGAAATTTATGTACATATATATTTTTTAATATTATACAACATCAAAATATCTATTAAAAATCCTAAATTCTTACCATTTGTACAACTTTCTAATTCCTAAACTATCATCGATTTCATCAATTCTTAGAAGTGATTGTATTCATCATCAACATTGATTGAATATAAACAATCTTTTCATTACGGATATACCCGAACCCGCCCATTCTTAACCCGAACCCAACACAATCCGAAATCCGAAACCAAAAGTTTGGGGCCTTATTTTCAAATCCGAAATCCGATAGGGTTTTTTTCACCCGAACCCGCCCGACCCATCCGATGCACACCCCTAGTTTTGTAATCCTCTAGCTCCTCGCTAGTTCTCGTAATAAATTTTGCCTTCTTGCCGTTCATAAAAAAAAAGAACATCATAATAAGTAACAAAAAGTTTATTGATTTTATGTCTTTTTTTTGTCCGTATAGTCTATTAAAAATTATTAATTTATTTTTCTTGTTTTAAAATTATATTTTTATACCGTTGACCATATTTGCCATAAGATTATATGTCAACAATCATGAAATTTGTGGCCAAATCCAGTAGATCGGTTTTGATTGGATTATATGTAACCCAGTTTTAATACCGTTAACTCTTGTAATTTGCTAGCTTCTTGTTAGCTCGTTCTTTCTAAATGCTTTCTTGTTGTCCAAAAATTGTTGAAATTTGATAGATTCTCTCAATGAAAGTAGTTGGTGTTAATTTTCCTTGAATTAACTCTGATTAAAAATATTAGGTAGGTTTTTTATACATGGTTTATTTTTCATTGGTGTTTTTCATCGATATGATCTACAAATTATTTGATAGTTATACGAAGAGAAGAAGGTTCATGCAAGAAGCATATCAATTTAAGAGAACGTGAGGAACAATCTCAGTCACTCATCTGCGGTTACGGTGGACGTGATGACAGAGAATTGACGCGATTCATGGAAGGCTGAGATTATTAGGGGGGGGGGGGAACCGGTCAAAGCCGCATTTATTGACCGGATGAGTGGCTGAGATTGCTTCTCACGTTCTCTTAAAAAGAGTTATGTTTCTCATTTGAATCTTTCTCTATACTTATTTCTACCATATGGGGATTAAGAATCATGTTTGTCAACTTCATGTTTTGAGGACATTACTAATAACATATATATACATATATACATCAAGGGTCAGGTTCAAATGTGAACTCAATTTTGGTTGTGAACGTGAGTACGAATCTCAGCCACACATCTTAGGTTACGGTGGACGCGATCACGGAGGATTGTTGCGATTCATGGTGAGGGTGGAGATTATCAAAGGAGGGGATCCGGTCAAAGCCGTCTTTATTGACCGGATTTTTGCTCCTTACAGCCACAACAAATATTTAAAAATATTCAGCCACCATTTCCAATCATCGTTCACAGATGCAGCTTTCTAACATCGGAAAAAGTTACTTGAATCCCTCAATAGAATTTCCAAACCTCACAAAAGTCGTCATCAGCTGATCAGCACTCCAAGTATGCAACAAGGTCAAGATGGGGATGTAACTTCTTTTATACTAGTAATCTTGATAAATTTATCACAAGCTAGGGACATTAAGGTGTAGTTGGTTATTTTCATTTTGGTGGAATATATATAGGGCCAACCAGACAGTTCTTGATTTGATGAGTACACAAGTTAATTCAATAAGATTCCAGTCAGGAGCTTTATGCAGAAAGCCCTGTTTTTCCAAACCTACGAAAAATCCTCCCAAACAAAATTTTTTCCAATAAATACAAATAGCTTCATCCATACAAAACTTAATGGAAAACCAACCAAACAGCCCCTTAATCACGGATCATGCAGCCCCCTCGTTCTTAATAACTAATGTGTCTACTAGTAGCTAACGGTTCAGCAACGATTCACAAGATCTAGAGCAATGGTACATTAGCAAAATGTTAGACTGATCATCGCATGAGAAGCTCCAGTTGACTTGAGTTCATCAAAAACTGAAGTCACAACAATTTTTGAAAAAATAGTTGTTTGTGTCCTCTTTATATATGATGTTTTGCAAAACTAAATTCTTTTTGATGTTTGATATTTTTTAAGTTGATATCCATTATGATGATGTGGTTTTTATCAAAAGGCAGATGAAGAAAGAGGATCAGGCAAGTTAGGCTTAGGCATTTATACATAAATTTTGAAGTCCAAAAGGCTGTGATGATAGGCTGATTCTTTCAGTTTAGGCATAACAACAAAATCAAAATCAAAATCAAAATCAAAATTCCAGTGCATATTGTGAGCAAGAAACATACCAAGCAATATATAAATCAAAAGCATATTTCAAAGAATATAAAACCAATACTAAACAAACCAAAACCAATCGAAATTCGAAATCCAAACAGATAAATGAAATAACACTGTTCATACTCAAATCTTGACGGAATATAGATCTACGGGGAGACAACAGAAATTGATTTTGCCAGGCAGTCGGAATCAAGTCTCAATTGATTATCTAGATATCGAGCAACCATTATCGATGAATCGAACCGATTCGATTAAATCGAAACCCTAAATAGATTAATTAAACACCAGCGAGAGTGTGTGTGTGTGTGTGTGTGTGTGTGTGTGTGAGCGATCGATTCGGAGTGAGCGACTACTATTTTTCACACAATCTTACATGTTAATCTTTTTTTCATTATTGAAACAGTACCTAAAAGCAACCAAATTAAACTATATACCTAATCTTCCCAACTTGAAAAAATGGAAGATTTTAAACAATAGACACGATTAATTCTATTCAATTCCAGTGATGGATTTTTGGCTTAGATATAGAAGCACATAATCTTCACCATTAATTCCACTAACTTGACCAATTAGCCCCCCATGATTAGGATTCTGGGATGCATGTTCACCATTGGCACCTCCAGATGGTTCAAAACTATGCAGATGCCTGTTATCTCCATATTCCATTCCATTCATCATCCCATTTCCACCGTTGTCGAAATCTTGAATGCAGAATTGACCAGAAGGTGGAAAAGAACTCGGTTCCATGTAAGAAAATCCGTTGTTGAATCCCGACTGATCATGATCAACAACACGGCATAGATCATTATCCATGTATGCCGCCATACTACTACCGGAACCATCAATTATAGCTTTCATAGCTTTCCAAGAATAGTCGTCAAAATGATCACCGTTGACATGCGAATGATCACCACCATCCATGATTCCATAACCATGGGTCTCGAAATTCATCCGATGGTTCTCTTTGATGGGTTTGCAATTGGTTGACTCAACTGGAAAGCCGTTGTATTCGTTCGAAAACAGATGAGTAGGGTTGGGGTTTTGGGTGCTGGTAATGTGCAATTCCTGGAGTGGTAAATCTTGAATCCAAGATAAGGTGTTCGTAAAGTTAGCAATATTCTTGTAGTCTGCTAGGTGCATTTGCAGTTCTGGATCTGGAATCCATAAATCCTGATCATCCCCATTGGTTGGTAAGAGAATAGGATTTTGTTGATCTCCATTAATGGGAGGGAAAGTAGTCTCTTGAACTTGAGTATTGTTTCCATCTTGTTCCAAGATACCCTCAATTCTTTGATTCTTGAATGAAGCTCCCATTGGAAGTTCATCAGGATCTGAAAACTCTAGATCTGTGAAAAAAGAATAACTAACTAATTAAACACTTAATAACTACAAAAAAATTTACAAAAACAACTAGGGTTCATTTGTTTTTTAACAGCTTTAAAGTCCCAATTAGTCTGATTTCACATCTAAACCATAAGAGGCAAATGGTGCAGCTTTTAAATTTCTAGAGGATGGTCGGCGGTTTACCTCTTAAAAATATGACAAACAGTCTTAATTAAGTCCACAAACCTCTTAATTTTCAGACTTAAGAGGTTTTAAGACGTATTTTTTTTTAAAAACAAACAGCCCCTTAAAACCTCTCATTGGAAATTCTTCAGAATCTGAAACTCAAGATCTGTGAACCAGTAACTAAACATTCGATATCTCTACAAAAAAAATAACTAATTAAGGGTTTGTTTGTTTAAAAAAAATAACTCTTAAACCCTCTTATTTCTCAGATGTGAAATCAGACTTCAGATCTATTAAAAACAAACGACACCTAATTAAGTTAGGAATTTTCTAGTTTTTACCTGGCATATGCAAATTGGAGTTACAATGGTGAACCAAAGAAGTGGTTGGTTGAACAAGATTCTGGACATGAGGTAGGAACTTTTCCTCTTGGCCATACATAGAAACTTCAGGTACCGAAGAAGGTTTATGGACGACGCTTCTGTTATTTGAGAAATCCAATACTTGGTTGCAGAAAAAAGGGGAGCTGCGAGTCGGGAAAGGTTGTCGACTAAGGTTGAAAAGCCTGGTGTCGCTTTGCAAGAGTTTCTCGAAAGACTCGTTGAGGGCTCCTGGTAGAAATTCAACCGTATGTTGTCTAGAAAAACAACCATTAATAAGTTAATTCGTTCTACATAAAAAATTAACCATTAGAATCTAAAACTTTCGCGACAACAAAATTAAGTTTATAGGATGCCTAAATTAATAAAAAAAACATCCTAATAAAGTGTTTTATAAAACACTCTATTAGGTTGGCTCTTTTTATTTTAGAAGTCCTACAAACTTAATTTTGTTATGGTGTTTAATGTACCTGCAATTCGTAGCTGCTTCATCTTTGGTGAAATCAGGTGAATCCCCCCATTTAGTATGCTTTCCGGCCTCGGGAACTTTCTCTTGACCAAATTCTGGTCGTTCTTTCAACTACAAGAAACCGATGAACATTAAGGCGTCGTTTGCTTTTTAAGAGGTACGAACTCTAAAGTTTGATTTCACCTCTAAAAAAAAAGAGACGTACGATACACGTACACCTCTTTAAATTTCAAAGAACAATTAATAAAAGATTTTTAGACATGTTCTTAAAAAATAGAATAAACAGCTCTTAATTTTCAAACTCTAGATGTTTTAATGGGTAAATTTTTGAAAAACAAACAACCCTTAATTAATTAGGTTTATAAAGTTAATTCAAATATGGATAGATTATTTAATATTTACCTCTATTTTAAGAATCCCCCTTTTTCCTTCTCTCATAATGGCATTAATAGCAGATATCTGAGGCCACTGAATTTCAATCTTCTTTTTGAGACCTCCATAAAGAAATTCCCATACTAATTTCTTCCGGCCGTAATAGAATTTAGCCACTAGATCGCCTTCGTTTTTTGATACCCACTGCATGCAAAAAAAAAAAAAAAAAAAAATTGATACAAAATCTTATTTTATTAACTAAGATATTCCTACAGATATAATATAATGTTTTCAAGTAGTTTGATAATTAAATAAATTAAAAACAGAAAAAGAAAACTAACTAACTAACTAACAACTAACCTCCCAAGAACCAATTTTCAAGAACACAGCAGGAACATTGGTAGCCTTCCACTTCTTCATAATTTGTTCTTGATTTCTTTCCACTTGCTTTTCTTTATTCATAAGAAATTCTACTTCCTTAGTTAAAGATGGTGAGTTCATTATCCTTAACCCAATTGGACCTCCTGCCTGTAGAAATTAATTAATCAATACAATTAATATTTACAAAAAAAAAAAGAAAACACATTGAATTCAAAACGCATAATCGATTAAAGAAAAGAAAATTAGGGCACCTGTGGATCGAGGATGATTCCGTTGGCGGGAAACTGATGATGAGTATGGCGGGAATCATCGAGAAGATTGTTGGAGCTGGATTGATGAAGATGAACATGATCATGAGATGATGATGAATACCCATTATGGAAATTAACCGAAACGTTATTCGGATTTTGATTTCGATGTTGTTCTTCGTTGTAATTACCGGAATAACGATGATCTTGATTTCTTTTACCCTCCATTGATATGAATGCAATTACTGACCTAATTACTCACTAAACAAGAATATGATTGATTGGTACGGAATTTAAATGAGTTTTAAGATGAAAGAGACTCAAGGGTAGTAGGATGCTTATATAGTTTGCATATAAAAGAAATTCTCCTTGTTAAAAAAGGAATTATAGGTCGGTCCAAATATTTGTTTAATCTAAAAGGTTTTAATTTGTACACGTAGATAAAAAAATATTATTTTATAAATAATTCGGTTTAATTATTGTTGTTATCCAAATCCAAGATGGATTAACCTATTAGATTTTCATTTGTTCAAGTTATACAAATATAATATTAGAGAGATGCGATGGTACTGTTAATTTCCACCCAATTAAACCTTCTTAATCTCATGTTGTACTAATTTCACTTTGATTATTAAAAAAGAAAAAAAGAAAAAAAGAAAAAAAGAGTGAATGACGGTTATGGTTTATGTGGTTTCTTTGAATTTTTGACAAACTATTTATATTCGTTAACTTTTTTTTATAACATGCATTCATAATCCGTTTAATTAATAAAGTTAGTATGATTATGAAGGGACTAAAATTAACTTTTAAACAAACTATAAAGACCAAAAATGTATTCTTTTTCAAATTTAATATTATTCATGTATTTCATTGAACTTTTTTGTTAAAAAAATAGTTTCAAATATTCAACTACAAATCAAGGTTTAACTAAAATAAAGTAAATATTAAATAAAAATATTTATATTTATTTAAACTATTAAATTTAAGAAAAAAATAGCATTATAAAATCTCAAATTTAAAAGCTAAAAGAACTCAAGATAAATTCATATATCATTTGATTTGAAAATTAAAATATATGAAAAAAATATTAAAAATTAAGTTCGGTTATTAATATAAACCTCATACTATGAATAATTAAATAACAACAAAATAAAAAAATAAACTTTAAAAACATCAATTATTTAAATGATTAAGAAAAATAATCACTGTAATAAATGTAAATTTGTTTTAATGATAGGTTTTCTTATTTGTTTGAATAACTGGAGTTTAATCTTATTTATAATTTTAATTTAGTTGTTGTTTTAACTATATGTAATTTGACTATATGTATATATACGGTCAAGTTCAAATGAAAACTCATTTTTCATTAATTGCGAACATGAGAACAACAGAGCGTGCCACGCATATTCACTCTAAATAATCATGTATTATTTATAGTGAATAACACAAAATTCAGCGTTATTCAGAATGAATAATACAACATTCTGTATTATTCAATATTGTACACGAAAAACTCTTTTTGTGTACAAAATCATATATGATTCATAGACAAAAAATCACTTACATAATCATATATGATTCACGTATAAATTCATATATGTGATTCACAACATTTACCTGCAACTTAAGTTGCGAAAATTCACGGACGTCTAGTGTCATCGGTTCCTACAACCTCTACCTCCCGACGAAGATTCCAGAACACGGTGTCGTCTACCTCACTCAGAAGAAGAAAGAGCGGAAGTTCATGCGCTTTGGCGAACTCGCTCACTTTTGTGATGGCACCCTTCTGTACGTCTACAACGGACTACGAAGTAGGTTGCAGTTGTAAAACCTCTTTTCCGAAACAATATTTTATAAAAATATTTCTATTCAAATAGTTTTGATTGAAATTAAAACCGAAATAAACTAATAATCCAAATCCAACATTTAATCAAGCGTCACCAAGAAACCCCAAATTTTAACAATAAATAAATAAATAGAGTCATGGATCAACGCCGTCGGAATCTCAGTCTCAGAGTCACGCTGGGGCCTTGCCCTTATCCTTGCCCGTACTAGCACCTGGAAAAGGGGAAACAACTAACGGGGTAAGCGAAAACGCTTAGTGAGCTAGCGTCACACACAAACTACAATATCACATGCACACATACCGATATAGGTCCCCAAGCAATCACAAATATCACATATCGCATACATTTAAACCAAGCAAAACTCGACTCTCATGAGGTCATAACACTCCCGTCAGTTTGGACACGGGTCGGCCCCCACAACTCACCAAGGGCATGTGGATTCCCTTTCGCCCGTCAGTTAGGACACGGGTCGGCCCCCACAACTCATCAAGGGCATGTGGTTCCCTATCCACACTATAAAGTGCACACATACATACAATATCATAATTCATGCATAACGTAACTCACCTTAATTGCAGAAACGTCAAACCACGAACAAATCACAGCAAACCTGGAATAATTTTAACAATTATAATTATTATTAATATTCCCATACAATCCCTATAATTATCTAATTAATCCAACCCTTAAGTTAACCTAACCACTTTATAAAAGGGTTAAGTGAAGAAAACCTACACGAGAACCGCAGACGTCAAGCGGGTCTAAACGGGTTAAACGCGACCCGACTCGCGCCGCTCACAACTACGGACAATGGTTAACCGCAACGATACTTAGTTAGTCTAACAACCCTAGACTAACCCGACTTAATCTAAATAAATGTATTTATTTATATATATATAATGTATATAGTTTTTCTTTAAAAAAATACTAATAACTATTTATATGGTTTTTATTTAAAATATTAATATATATATATATATATATTTAAGTTTTATGACATTACTTGCAAAACGACAACAACATCAGCATCAATATCGTACATTTAATATTTATATATATGTAAATTTAAATGTTAAAAAAAAAACATATAAAACAATAAAAACTAACAAGATCATCATCATTACGAGTCGTCCAGCAATATGATGCCATAGACTTCTTTTTCCCTCCATGAAAATTAATTAATCCCTTAATTTTCTCTAGATCGACTTCCTTCTTATAAACAACATCATCAACATCGTTCATCACCACAACGGTCATGGCCGCCGCGCTGGACGGTTCCGGCAGCAACCGCCGCCACGACGGTGGCTCACACCGTCGACCGTTGCCGACCCGCAGCCGTCACCGCGAACCAATAACGTCAACAGCAGCAGGATCGCGTCACCGACCAAGGCCGGTGCGCCGATTTCCACCACTAGACCATCATCTCCGCACCAGACGTGACCACAGCCACGCCGGCGGCTAAGGCATCATTTCACTACGCCAAACGACGTCGCATCAGACGCGGTGGCTCATCGCCGCCGCCGTGCAGATCACACGACTCACCACCACGTCGCCGTCATCGCCGGCGCGGCTCACTCTCACCGGTCGCCGGAGTGTTATTAAACCCTAGGTTACGAAAGAGAAGAGGGGAAAGGTTTACCTACGTGAACGACGAACAAACACCGCCTACTTCTCCGGCGATCTCTTCCTCTTCTCCGGCGTCTCTTTTCCGTCAGCTCTCTCTCTCTCACGACCTTCTCTCTCTCTCTTTCTTTCTGACCACTTTTCTCTCTCTCAACTTATCCCACAAGTTTTTAGATAATCAAACAAACTAACCTATAGATCCTAGATAAAGGCTAACTCTACCTTATCCTATCCCAACTCAAACTCCTTAATTAAATACTAGCATATTTATCTGACAAGGAAAAAAAATAATAATAAAATATCAACATTTAAATAATGGGGTGTTACAGCTGACTGATCAGATTTCGAAGTCGAAGCATAAAGAAGGAAAGGCGAAGGTACTTGAGGCAATGAACCTGATCGAGGAGAAACTCAAGGAGAGAATGATGTTCCGAAGAGTTGAAGTTGTGTTGAAGCTAAGATCGAGGATTATTGGGGAGTGGGACGAGTACCTCCAACTATCCAACTGGGAGCCGGCGCTGAAGCTTCCACTTCCCTTCTGACTTCTTCCCAAAGGGGGAGACTGTTAGACCCTGTTTTGTGGGTTGTGAAGAAGTCGAAGGTCTATCCGTTAGTTTAGTTTAGTTTGTTTACGTTTCAGTTAGTGCAGTTATCTTTTTGGGTGCCCTTTAAAGGAGTCATAGACTCCAAGGGCCTATCTTGTAATTTCTCTTTTCCTACCCATATAAATAGAATATGTGGGTTAGGGTTTTTGTTAATGTTTTTTGGGAAATCTTCATATTCAAGTAATACAACTTCAAGAGGAAGCATTCCATTCTCATTTTCTTTGTGTTCATCTTATACAATGTTTCTATTCCATCTTGATTCTCATTAGATCTAGGACAAACACAAACATTTCCTTGGTATAAAAGGAATGTGTAGGTAGGGTTTTAGGCATGAATCCTATTAAGGGTGCAACCACTTTTTGTAAAGAATATTCTCTCTCTTTTTGTTGTGGACATTTGATTCATCATTCAACAATGGCTATCAATGTTTTATGAGTATATTGTTGTCTATTACATCTACTGATTGTTTATTTGGACAAACAATTGGTATCAGAGCAAACTTGGTTGGATTTCTTCTTTAAAAAGTTGATTTCTTGTTTAAAAATGTTGATTTCATCTTTTTGGGTTTGTCTCATTGGTGTTCTTACTTTTTAGGGCTCAAAATCTCTCTTGTTTTTAAGTGTTAAGAGGTTAATATTAAGTGTTTGTTGCATTCTTATTGATCTTCTTCATCTTTAGTCTTATTTTGAGCCTCCTATTAGAAAAAATTTTGGTGATTTTTCATCCCCAAAATCTTCCCGGGTGTTAAGTTTTTACTTGGAACCCTTTAGTGGAAGCAACCATTTTTCAAAATAGTGGGTCCATTTCCAATAGGACTATCTTCATGAAAATGTATCGAACTTTACCCTTAATCCTATTGTGTATATCCAACTTCAAAATGTGTTATTGTATGTACTATATACTTTCAAAATGTGCTATTGTATGTAATATTGTACTTTATTTACAGTTGAAATGATACATGCAATAACATTTTTTTGAAAAGTATAGTACATACAATAACACATTTTTAAAAGTATAGTACATGCAAAATCACCTTTTAAAAGTACAGTACATACAATAGCACATTTTGAAGTTGAATATACAAAATAGGAATAAACGTAAAGTTGTATACATTTTCGTGAAAATAGTCCTTTCCAAAATAGTGGGACAATTTCCGAAATAGTGGGACCATTTTTCAAACTAGTGGAACCATTTAGTGGGACTATTTTCAAAATAGTGGAAACATTTTTAGTGGGACCATTTTCAAAATAGTAGAACCATTTTTAGTGGGACCATTTTCAAAATAGTGAAACCATTTAGTGGGACCATTTTCAAAATAGTGGAACCATTTTTTAGTGGGACCGTTTTCAAAATAGTGGGACCATTTTCAAAATAGTGGAACCAGTTATTGGGACCATTTTCAAAATAGTGGAACCATTTAGTGGGACCATTTTCAAAATAGTGGAACCATTTTTAGTGGAACCATTTAGTGGGACCATTTGGTGGAACCATTTCCAAACTACCGGG
This sequence comes from Centaurea solstitialis, assembly GCA_030169165.1. Lineage (NCBI taxonomy): Eukaryota > Viridiplantae > Streptophyta > Magnoliopsida > Asterales > Asteraceae > Centaurea > Centaurea solstitialis. Next base: position 56,370,379 of record CM058042.1, on the reverse strand, counting down.
ACCATTTTTCAAGGATCCATTTATCAAGGATCCATTTATCAAGTAACACAAATATTTTTTCAAGCTACTGTCTTTTGTAAAATATTTTTAAGACTCGCCAGATTTTTGAAATCTCTTCTTTTGAAGAAATCTTAATCAATTTAAGATCCACAATCAGTAGATATGTCGAAAGAAATCTAATGAAGCGTGTAGTTCGGTAAAACCCATTAAGGGCATTGATTTTCATTCAAGCTCTTTTAAAGTGGGTGAGAACTCTAAGGACATACCTAATCAACCTTTGGCATCATCAAAACCGGCTTTTACTAAACCGTCATTTGCAAAAGGTGGCAAACCCACTTCTGTTAAACCGTCATCCAACTCACACCATGTTTTACATGCATATGAGAGGAGGAACGATGGTGGAAGGAATGTGAAGCCACCTCCAGATGGATCAAAACTATGCAGATTCCTGTTATCTCCATATTCAATTCCATTCATCATCCCATTTCCACCGTTGTCGAAATTTTGAATACAGAATTGATCAGAAGGTTGAAAAGAACTCGGTTCCATATAATAAAATCCGTTGTTGTTGAATCCCGACTGATCATGATCAACAACTCGGCAAAGATCGTTATCCATGTATGCAACCGTACTACCACTGAAACCATCCATAGTTCTAGCATTCACAACTTTCCAAAAATTGTCTTCAAAATGATCACCGTTGACATGCGATTGATCACCATCATCCATGATTCCATTACCACGGGTCTCGAAATTGTTTCGATGGTTCTCTTTGAAGGGTTTGCAACTGGTTGACTCAACTAGAAAGCCGTTGTATTCGTTCGAAAACGGATGAGTAGGGTTGGGGTTTTGGGTGCTGGTAATGTGCAATTCCTGGAGTGGTAGATCTTGAATCTAAGATAAGGTGTTGGTAAAATTAGCAATATTCTTGTAGTCTGCTAGGTGCATTTGCAGTTCTGGATCTCGGAATCCATAATTCTTGATCATCCCCATTGGTTGGTAAGAGAATAGGATTTTGTTGATCTCCATTAATGGGAGGGAAAGTAGTCTCTTGAACTTGAGTATTGTTTCCATCTTGTTCCAAGATACCCTCAATTCTTTGATTCTTGAATGAAGCTCCATTGGAAGTTCATCAGGATCTGAAAACTCTAGATCTGTGAAGAAAGAATAACTAACTAATTAAACACTCAATAACTACAAAGAAATTAAAAAAACAACAACTAGGGTTCGTTTGTTATTTAACAGGTTTAAAGTCTCATATAATCTGATTTCACATCTAAAACATAAGAGGCAAATGGTGCACCTTTTAAATTTCCAGAGGATGGTCGGAGATTTTCGGACATTTTCTTGAAAATACAACAAACAGACTTAAGTCTACAAACCTCTTAATTTTCAGACTTAAGAGGTTTTAAGGTGTATTTTTTTATAAAAAAATAATCAACCCCTTAAAAGTTCATCATAATCTGAAACTCGAGATCTGTGAACGAGTAACTAAACATTCGATATATCTACAAAAATATAAAATAACTAATTAAGGGGTTGTTTATTTTTAAATAAATAACTCTTAAAACCTCTTATTTCTCAGATGTGAAATCAGACTTCAGATCTATTAAAAACAAAAGATGCCTAATTAAGTTAGGAATTTTCTAGTTTTTACCTGGCATATGGAAATTGGAGTTACAATGGTGAACCAAAGAAGTGGTGGGTTGAACAAGATTTTGGACAAGAGGTAGGAACTTTTCCTCTTGGCCATAAATAGAAATTTCAGGTACTGAAGAAGTTCCATGGGCGATGCTTTTGTTATTTGAGAAATCCAATATTTGGTTGCAGAAAAAAAGGGGAGCTGCGAGTCGGGAAACGTTGTCGAGTAAGGTTGAAAATCTCGGTGTCGCATTGCAAGAGTTTCTCGAAAGACTTGTTGAGGGCTCCTGGTAGAAATTCAACCGTATGTTGTCTAGAAAAACAACCATTAATAAGTTAATTTGTTCTACATAAAAATTAACCAATAGAATCTAAAACTTTCACGTCAATGAAATTAAGTTTATAGGATGCCTAAAATAATAATAAAACGTCCTAACAAAGTGTTTTATATGACGGAAAAAAATAAATTTTTGAGCATTGTAACAAAATTTTTTAAGACGTTTCCAAAATAATTTTGTCACTAATCCGTCGTTAATTAGTGACGGATTTGAGACGGAATCAATTAAAAATAAATAAATAATGAAATAATTAATTCCGTCGCTAATTAGCGACGGATTAGCGACGGAGTTAATTTAAAAAATAAATAAATAATGAAATAATTTATTCCGTCGCTAATCCGTCGCTAATTAGCGACGGATTAGCGACGTAATTAATTTAAAAAATAAATAATTAATGAAATAATTAATTCAGTCGCTAATTAGCGACGGATTTGCGAACGGAAACCACGTGTCCGTCGCTAATCCGTCGCTAATTAGTGACGGATTTTAAGGTTTTTGTTTTTTTTTCATTTAAAGGGTTATATTTTGCTCACGTGTGTGATTGTGTATTTGTTTGTGTATGTGTGTGTGTTTGTTTGTTGTTTGTTAACGATGATTGATGCATAATAACTAGTTGTTTGAAAGATGTGTATGTCATATCCATTAAGAACCATGGATCAAGCTTGTACGTGTCCAGTTCATTAAAAGTCAAGCAATACCCATTATATTGTAATATAGTTGAGTATCTATCATTCATAATATCCCATGCATGTATATACATACACGACCCAAAGACATAGCTAATTAACATAGTTTATTTAGGGTCGCTACATCGTGTTTAATTGATCAAGTTGCATTTTAATGGATCTAATGGGACTTTGATCGATCTAGTTGCATTTTAATGGATCTAGTTGGGTTTCAATGATCTAATTGGAGTTTGATGGATTTAATTACACTTTGATCGATCTAGTTGGACTTTAATCGATCAAGTTGAGCTTTAATGAATCTACTTGGGCTTTAATACATCTAATTGGGCTTTAATAGATGTAGTTTGGCTTTAATGCATCTACTTGGGCTTTAATGCATCTACTTGGGCTTTAATGCATCTAGTTGGGCTTAAACGAATCTACTTGGGCTTTAATACATCTAATTGGGCTTTAATAGATCTAACTGGTTTTAACGGATGTAGTTGGGCTTTAACGAATCTACTTGGGCTTTAATGGATCTACTTGGGTTTTAACGAATCTACTTGGGCTTTAATGCATCTACTTGGGCTTTAATGCATCTAGTTGGGATTAAACGAATCTAATTGGGCTTTAATAGATCTAATTGGTTTTAACGGATATAGTTGGGCTTTCATGGATCTACTTGGGCTTTAACGAATCTACTTGGGTTTTAATGCATCTTATTGGGTTTTAATCGATCTAGTTGGGTTTTATTTGATATAGTTGGATTTTAATCGATCTAGTTGGACTTTAATTGATATTTGTGGCTTTGACCGATCTACACTGGTCTCACACGCATTTCAACAGAACCGTCGCCATTATTAACTCCATCGTCGTTCTCAATGGCAGAGCATATGTCCGTCCTCTCATCATCGCCCTCTCTTTGCTAATCGTCTGCGAATAGAGGTCGTTCCTGATCTCTCGAGTCTCCGAATTGGACTTTAATTGATATACTTGAGCTTTAATTGATCTAATTGGATCTAATTAGGCTTTATTGATACATTTAGACTTTAACTGATATATTTGAGTTTGGATTGATTTAATTGGACTTTAACTTAATAAAAAAGTTAAAGAGTATTTTTTATTTATTTAAATTTAACTATAAAGTTTCAAACTTAAAGTTATAAAGTTATTGGGATAATAAATATAATGTGTATTTTAATAATATAAATGATGATAAAGTCTTTAAAATAGCAAAGCTGTTGGAGATCAAAAAATAAATTTTTAGAAATTTTAATCTTCTTTCTCTATTTTAGAAAAAAATATAGCAAATCTGTTGGAGATGCTCTTATCCCCTCCCCCCCCTCTTATTCCCGGTTAAAATTTCAAAACCCTAACCCTAACCCCATAATTATCTCCCCTTCTTTCCTTTGTCCCCCCTTGTTTCTCACAATCGATAGCCTACTACCGCCTACCATCGCCCCAATTTTGGAGAGTCAATTCTCTCACACCACCGTTGCCATCCTCTAGTCGTACCATCGTGATTGACTTATCATCTTTTTGCCTCTGAATTTGAACAAATCTGGTAACCTGTTTCTTACTCTCAACTTGTTGATTTGTAATTTTTCTCTAACTAAAGAATCCGCCCTAAATGTTCCCCCCTTAATTTCTCTCTTGCAAATGCAAATCTAAAAGGTTGAAGATGCATCTGTGGCTTAGATTAACTGAAACCGTAGCTACTGCAAGCTATTTGTTCGATTAACCTACAGAATAAACAACAAAAGAAACGATTGAGATGCTGGTACACATTCTTGCCTCTGAATAGATTTGCCTTCAACCCTATCTAACACTCTCCATGTTTCAAAGTTTCAGGCGGATTGGTGGTTCTGCCCTACTTCATCTCATTCTCAAAGTCTCTACTCTTTTGAGTGGTAAATTTCTAATTTATAAACTATAATGTTCATGTTTTTGTAGATTAATTTCTAAATTAGATTAGGTTTATTAGTTGTTTTTTTGTTTACATTATGTTTATTGTTTTTAAATTAGATTAGGTTTATGTTCAAATTAGGTTTGTGTTTCAGATTTTGTTTATTTATATCTTGCGTAGGTAATCAATTTAATTTCGTGGTCCATTGATTTAAAGAGGAATGCCTACCAATACAAAGTTTGTATTGGTCATCAAACTATATAGTCAAGATTTTGGATATAGCAAGCATGAATATGAATTTGTTAGCTGTGAGTCCCAAACAATCAAACAATAAGAGGATTAAGAGAAGAAATCAAGAAGATGAAAAAGATGAGTTCTTGCATTATTGTGAGAGCTCTCAAAGCTACAAGAAAAATACACACAAACACCTAATTGACTCTCATTGAAATGGTTTCTCTCACTCTTTCTTCCCAAGCATAAACCCTTAATATATAGGGCCTAATTACAAAAGCCCAAGCCCAAGCCCAAGCCCATTAGCTAAACTAAATAGCTAAATAAAAATAAACCTTCTCAAAGTTTTTTTTATAAAACTTTCACTAATTAGGACAATTTGGTCCTAACAATCTCCCTCTAAAGTTTTATAAAGGAAGCATCTCTGATGTTCTCCCCCTAGCTTTCTTCAGAAAACTTTAGTGGCGTTCGGCTACATTTTGATCTCCAAGCTCCCCTCGATTGTAGCTCTTTATCTTCAGTTTCAAGTGAAAGACCAGATCCGATTTGCAATAACCGCAACTGATTGCACGAACTACAGCTCAACCTGTAAATAACTCGACACGTCTGATAACTGCAGAATACAACAACTTGCACCAGAGCATGTTGATTCATCCAACTATGTTGATCTCCCGCCAAGAAAAACAAAGGGATAGATGCATGTGTGAGTTACTGTGCAGATCAACAAGAAAAATAACGAAGAATCTATCTTTGACCGCGTGTTGAATAGGAATTCAGCATAAGAGCTCTAAATATGATAAGCTCACAACAGGGAAACACTGAAGCTTGGATCACCGAAACACCATATGGAATGAAAAACTGGGAGTAGATGTTGAACGAGATACTCTGCTTTGATCTCTCTACTGCTCAGAAAATACTTGATTTCCTGAAATCTTCCAAAATGTCAAGTAATCAGATCAAGATCCGGTCTTCTTAGTCAGATGGATGACGACCGTCACTCAAAATTCTAGATCGCAATTGAACCTCCACGATAGTGAAATGGTTAGGAATTGAGCACATAACAACAGTACCATTCACCGAAGGTGGCATTCAAAGGAAAAACTCAACTCCACAAGTCAAGAGGAATAATTCCATCGAGGAAAAACTCTAGAATAATGGTTGCAGAGCATCAGGATTCTGAGTAATCTAACCAAATGTAGAATCCGATCACCGTCGTTCTGAAATCGTTACAAATTAGACATGTCTTCAAAGAATCTGGAGCAGTCGGGGAAACAAGAGAAATTCAATTTTCATGGTTGAAAACTGAATTGGGCTAAAAAACCGGGCTGATGAGATCTTTACAGATCAACTGGGAAAGAAAGGAGGCTAATTAAGCGCAGGGATTTTGAAGTGTAACTGAATCTGAATCTGGGTGGGTCTAGAGTGCAGCGGAAAGTGATCAATCATAAGCTCGATTAACCGTATAATCTTGAAAGTGTACCTGAAGATGATTCCCGAACAGAGTTTTTTTTTAACAGTTCACCGAGTCGGGAAACACTGTTTCCCGAGTCGGAAATGGAGTCGGGATTTTTTTTTTTTGTTTTTTTTAACAAAAACTGAAAATACCCTTGTCTCAAAAGCGAGTCGGGAAACTCGAAAACCCGAATCGGGTTTTCATGTTTCCCGAGTCGGGAAATGAGAACAACAAGATACTTAAAGATTTTTTTTACTATTCACCCAACTCGGGATTTGCAGTTTCCCGAGTCGGGATTTGCTGTTTCCTGAGTTGGATTTTTTTTTTTTGGAAAAACGAATTCGGGAAATATGAGTTTTCCGGGTCGGGAAACTTGAAGATTCGAGTTTTCCGGGTCGGGAAACTTGCATATTCAAGCCCAAAATCCAATTCAGATCCAAAAAAGAAAAAAACGAAGAAGCAACTTGTAAAATACATGAAATCAAGCCTAAAGTTGCTTCAAATCATAACCCAAACATCCATTATTCATCATCTCCATCAAGATCCAAACCCCAAAAATTCAAATTCAAACATTTTCTTCAAGAACAATGCTTCAAAACCCAAAAATTCAAATTCAAACATTTTCTTCAAAAACAATGCTTCAAAACCCAAAAAAATTCTCTTTGAATGATTCCATAAGCTCTGATACCATTTGTGAGTCCCAAACAATCAAACAATAAGAGGATTAAGAGAAGAAATCAAGAAGATGAAAAAGATGAGTTCTTGCATTATTGTGAGAGCTCTCAAAACTACAAGAAAAACACACACAAACACCTAATTGACTCTCATTGGAATGGTTTCTCTCACTCTTTCTTCCCAAGCATAAACCCTTTATATATAGTGCCTAATTACAAAAGCCGAAGCCCATTAGCTAAACTAACTAGCTAAATAAAAATAAACCTTCTCAAAGCTTTCTTTATAAAACTTTCACTAATTAGGACAATTTGGTCCTAACATTAGCATTACTAGGGTCCACGAGTGAAGAACTTGTTTAGTAATCGAATAAATACAGGAAACTAGATAATCACCTTCATTAACCTTATTGTGTATCACCATTGGCTGTGAAAATAGATTGTTGGAAAGCTTCTTAAACCCGGTAAGTGTTTACCGAGTAAGAGTCATTTCCTAAAGTTACCGGGTAAGACTCTCACCCCTTGTCTTGTCTCTTACCGGGTAAGCTTCTATGTCCTTCCTGTACTTAATCAATAAGGTAAATGATGTGGGTAAGTGTTTACTCAATATGTCACTACAAGAAATTCTCCCTATAGTGACAAAGTCTATTGCAACGACTTTAGTCGTTGCTAAAAGTATTAAAAATAGTATTTTAAAATACTTGAGAAGTTTAAATAACTATCTTTTTAAAATAGGACCCTACAGTGACGACTTATCGTCACAATAAGTCTCCAAAATTTTTATTTTTATTTTTTTGGTAGACCAACAGCAACTAAATGTGATGGCTATAGAATTATTCTTCTATTTCCGTCTTAAGATGTTTATAAAGATTTTCACCTAAGAAACCAATTCTGGTTGCTATAGGGTTAATTTATTTATTAATTACATTATTTCATTTTCTAAAAAGGTAAAAAGGATCAAATTCGTATCTATACATTATTATTTTCAACTTGCTTATTAAAATATTTATCTATTTTAAAAAGACAAAAGAAAATTATTTTTATTTATAGAGATAATTTTATTTATTTATTTTATACATGCATGTTTATCTTTTTATCAGAAAAAAAAATAATTCATATTTAATCCTAATTTATCGTCTACATAGCGCTCGTATCCTCTTCCTACAAGCAAGTCAGCCACTATCGGAGCTCTCGATCTATGTACGTGTCTCTCTCATCTATCTCCCTTTCTTTATCGATCTGTTTTTAGTGACTTGTTGTTTTGATCTAATTTGTACATTGATGATTTCCTAGCAATTTTTGATCTAATTTGTACATTGATTGTTGATTTGCGATATCTACTTTGATTGATGGTTTTTTGGCAATTTTTGACCTAGTTTATACATTAATTGATGATTTCCTAGCAATTTTTGACCTAATTTGTACGTTGATTGTTGATTTGTGATGTCTACTTCGATTGATGGTTTTCTGGCAATTTTTGACCTAGTTTATACATTAATTGATGATTTCCTAGCAATTTTTGACCTAATTTGTGGGTTGATTGTTGATTTGTGGCTTAACACTCGTAGATATGGTGTTAAGTTTACCTTGAAGGAAAAGTTTGTTTACACCAGGTGCCAAATTTCTGAAAAAGGTTTTGCACCGGGGCCTGTTCATGTTTCATGTGGTCTGATTATCGTATTTGGTTTGAAGTTCACATCATTTCAGTAACTTATTTCTTAATTTGTTCTAATATTAATTGATCTGTAGGGAGTTAATTCATCAGGTCAGAGTTTGTTCTTTTGAATGAAAGTTCCATTCTTCTATTAAGTGGTAGCATTCTCAAGCTTGTCATAATGTCATTTAACCAATTCTTTTGTTGCATTTTTTCATCAGGTTGAAGCAGAGACGTCTATCCCTAAGGATGATCAACAAAGCATTAACAGGAGCACCATTAGCATTCATGGTTCGCTAGGTACAATCACCACAAAAAAAGATATTTGTAAGAGGCTTAGCATCTACTGTCATAGAAAACGACTTCAGGTATTACTTTCACCCAATTGGGACAATCAAAGATATGGTGGTGATGTATGATCACAACACCCAAAGGCCTAGAGGTTTTGGATTCATCACTTACGATATGGGACTCAACTCTGAGTCTCTGATTCAGCTTTAGGTATGAATTATAGCATTGGTCCAGCAGCCTCTTTTTTTATACAAGAGATGATGTGGGCTTAACTTGTATGGTACTCGTGGTGATTTGTTTTATACCAGGATCTTTTTGTTATGCTTCTGGAAGCGGAGCTTCAAACAACTTCTAAAACAATCTGTTGGCTATTCTCTATGGTTTCGGAAATAGATCAAACAGAGGTATTTATCTTTTGTGTTCTTATAAGAATCTTAGAATGTGTAAGCATGTGGGCAAAAGAACCAATGGAGTGTAACTACATAAATCATGTGCATGTGTTCTAATCGTTATGTAAAATTCAAGTAAGGTGCATGCTATTAGTTTTTTTAGCATGTAATAGTTTTTTTTGACAGAAACAATTGTCTGTAAAGAGCATGATCAAATTAGTATTTGAGGCAAAGTTTAGCATTTCTTCCCTCGGTGAAGATTACACTAAATTGGTTGTTAGATTACGTTATGTCCTTCATATATCACGTTCTATCATGCTTTTGTTTGATAAGTTTTGTTACCAACAAGCTGTAATGTAGCTATGTGATAGATTTTAATTATTTATGGTAATGTGTTATATAGGTGGTTTATCTTGACAATTTGGCAAGACTGCAATTTCTAAATTCTTTTGGATTCTAAAGGCATTCATTGAGGTAGGGATTCTCAAACTCTCTAGATGCATCCTCATGTAAGTTATTTATTGCATCATATTTTTGTTTTATTTTAACATTTGAACTGTGAAGCTATAGTTGTTTGGATCTATCTAGAAGTTAGGCATTAAGAATTTTTATCATAGAGACTGCTTTAAGTATGTGATTAATTTGTATGTTACAGTCACTTCACCTGGAAGTGAGCAGGGACCATCCAATTGCTCAAGGAAACATAAACACGAGCATACGCATAAAGTGGATGGGGTCTAGAACCACTGTATACTTGCACAGGTTATGGTCAATCGTTGTATATTTATGTTTAATGTCCTTTTTTTGTTTCAACCAAAGGATAAAGAGAAGGGGAAGGCTAGGCATGCACCTTTGACTTTCATAGTTTAATTATATTCTTTCATTGATATTTCGTAGTTGATGAACTCAAGAACACAAGCAACCACATCTAATTAATTCTCATTGTTTTGTTGGCTTTCAATTTTTCATTAGATTGGTTCATAATATTGTTGGTTTCTTATTAGTTCAAAAGTTTGAGTTATCTTCTTATTCTTTTTGCAGATATTGTAATGGAAGCAAAACAAAATTCGTTACCTCTATTGATTTTAGGATTTCATGACTCAGGTGTGTTACCTTCTCATTCTCAAGTAACTTAATAATATAGTGTTCAAAACCATTTAAGACATGTTTCCTTGATCACAATCATGAAACACACAAATAATATATGGTTGTTTTTTTATATATTAATGGGAATTTTTTTTGCTTTGTGTCCTAGGCATCCAAAATCTCATGACTTGCTCTGTGGGGAATTACGGTTGGGAGTTAGACAACTAGCTGATCAATAGAGCTCCATGCCATCTTCTGTAATTTCAAGCCAGAGCATGCATGTTGGAGTGCTTGCAACGGCATCACACATTGTTTTAACCCAAAACACGGTTTGCAGTTTGCCGGTTTACAACAAGCCAAGGTATGATACCCTGGTTTGCTTTAACGAACAGGGATCATGATTAATTTTAGAGAACTTTGTAGTCTATAGCAGGTGATCTGTGAAAATTAGTTGGAACTGTTGGTTGTTGGACCCAGTCTCGTCCATCGAAAATGGCTGTTTTTTTTGTAGTGTTTGTTTAGGATTTTGAGAACAATTGTATACATGTTAGATTCATAATTCATTTGAATATATTGTTTGTATTTTAGAAGCAAAGTTCTATATCCCGCTTTATTGCGAGAAAATGTAATACGTGTTATGTATTATATAATATGATGCAACAAATTGGAAATTGAATAAAATTTTAGTTTTCTTTAATTTTCTTAATATGGATTTTTATTTGTTTTTTATTTTTTTAGTTTTCTCTAACAATTAGCGACGGACTAGTGACGGAAAGTCCGTCGCTAAAGGTAAATTAAATTATATTATATTAACATCCGTCGCAAAACCATCGCTGAAAACTATCCGTCGCATATAAGCCGTCGCTAATCCGTCGCTATTTATCTCCGTCACAGATCCGTCACAAATAAAATCCCTCACAAATCCGTCGCAAATCTATATCCGTCGCTCACGCAAATCCGCGCTGATCCGTCGCAGTTATCCGTTGCTGAAAGTATCTTCCACGCGACCAACGACGACAGACCATCAGTGATGGATCAGCGACGGATTCGCCTTTTAGTGACGGATCAGCGACGGATTGTTCCGTCACTGAAGCCCTTTTGTTTTGTAGTGAACATAGACACATATATATACATATATATCCTATACAAATTTTTCGCCTTAAGCCACCCCTTAAAAAACATCATGGCCTCGCCTTTACTCGTAAGGCTTGAGGCGTGGCCTTGCCGCCATGCCACGCCTCGCGCCATTTAAAACCTTGATCAAGAACATCACAAACCTTGCTATGCTCGCAAGTGGTGGTGGAGAGAACGCAACGAAGAGAATACTAAATGGATCTCTGTAGTGAACATGTGTTCTTCCTCCCTTGGCCCAAGTGGCTGCAAGTAGGGGCAAGCATCGGACGGGTCGGGCCGGGTTTCGGGTTTTGGTTTTTTTGCTCACCCCTAGCTGCAAGGGGAGTGTTTGGCGATAAATAAAGAACATTGAAAAAGAACTCAAGAACTGGGGGATTGCTTAATGCAGCAAAATGAGGAAGGTAATGGTTGGCGATGGTATCTTGAACCTATGGCAATTATTCCGTGAGATCACTGAGAAGGACGATAGAAAACTTCTTACTACCTTCGGAGGATAAAAAAACATAATAAATTAAGTGGATCCCTAGCAAAGCTAATATCCTTCTTTGGCGGGTTCTTTGCAATCGACTCGCTACCAAAGACAACCATAACAACCAGGGGGTTCGGTTGATCTCAGCAGACTATCAGCTGTGTAACCACAAAGGCTGAAACTCTGGATCTTATGGTTGCGGAATGCTTGACGGCAAAGGTAGTAATGGCACATTTGTCTCGTTGGGTAGGGTGGTGGCCGGCGATTGAATCGACTGCTCTCGGGATCTCGTCTGCAGTCTGCAGCTCGACGGTTGACTCCCGTCAGAAAGGTTTTAAAGGGATAGCACAAAAGGATAAGGAGCTGTGTGAGAGCGTTCAATTCTTGGCATTCGACTGGTTTAGGAGTAGAACAAAAGCTGGAAAGTCTATTGTTTGAGAGAGTTGGATTTGTAACCCGTTGAGGGCCGATATGTTTTGTAATCCTCTAGCTCCTCGCTAGTTCTCGTAGTAAATTTTGCCTTCTTGCCGTTCATAAAAAAAAAAGAACATCATAATAAGTAACAAAAAGTTTATTGATTTTATGTCATTTTTTTGTCCGTGTAGTCTATTAAAAATTATTAATTTATTTTTCTTGTTTTAATATTATATTTTTATACCGTTGACCATATTTGCCATAAGATTATATGTCAACAATTATGAAATTTGTGGCGAAATCCAGGAGACCGGTTTTGATTGGATTATATGTAACCCGGTTTTAATGCCGTTAACTCTTGTAATTAGCTAGCTTCTTGTTAGCTTATTCTTTCTAAATGCATTCTTGTTGTCCAAAAATTGTTGAAATTTGATAGATTCTCTTAATGAAACTAGTTGGTGTTAATTGTCCTAGCATTAACTGTGATTAAAAATATTAGGTAGGTTTTTTATACATGGTTTATTTTTCATTGGTGTTTTTCATCGATATGATCTACAAATTATTTGATAGTTATACAAAGAGAAGAAGGTTCATGCGAGAAGCATATCAATTTAAGAGAACGTGAGGACCAATCTCAATCACTCATCTGCGGTTACGGTGGACATGATCACAGAGAATTGACGCGATTCATGGAAGGCTGAGATTATTAAGGGGGGGGGGGGGGGGACTGATCAAAGCCGCATTTATTGACCGGATGAATGGCTGAGATTGCTTCTCACGTTCTCTTAAAAAAAGTTATGTTTCTCATTTGAATCTTTTCTATACTTATTTCTCCCCTATGGGGATTAAGAATCATGTTTGTCAACTTCATGTTTTAAGGACATTAGTAATAACATATATATACACATATATACATGGGTTTAGTTCACCGGAATGTATCCAACTTGTCACCAAAAGTTATTGTATGTATTGGACTTGAAAAATTACCTTTTGACGTATCAAAGTTTAAAAAATTATCTATCTTATGTATGGTGTTACCTCCTCAGCAGGTAGCCGGTTACTTGTTTATTTTTCTTTAATTATTGTATGATGTGGAAAATGTTTGCATCTTCATCTCCCCCAAACATGCCATTAAGAACATCAAAGACAAAATCAAATCTTAAAACAAAAATCTTAAATTAAAACTCAAAATCATGAACAGACATCAAAGTTTAATGATATGCACTTGGATTTAACGTATTAAACTCTAAAACACAGATAATCAAGAACCTATTAAACTCTAAAACATACATAATTTTAATATGGTGATGATGATGAACATGAATATGAAGATGAAACCTAGAAATTCAAAAACCCATCTCTGAAATAACTCCACAAATATTCAAAATCAACCCTAATCAATTGGAAGAAATCCAAATACAAGAAGAAGAAATCAATTTTAAGGTTCTTTATTCAGATCTGAACCCTAAATCAAGAACCCTAAAATCAAGACCCTAAAATCAAAACAAAACTCGTATAAACCCTAAACTAAAACATACCAGATCGATTGAGATATTGTGAAAACCCAGATCGATGGTGGCGACGGTGAAAACCCAGATCAATCGTGATAGTTAAAACCCAGATCGATGGTGATGGTGACCGTGGTGATGGTGACCGAGGTGATGGTAACGGGGTTGGCGGTGATGGCGACGTTGGTGGTAGCAGTGGTCGGCGGTGACGACGACGGCGATGATAGCGGTCGGCGTGATGGTAACGCTGGTGATGGCAGTGGTACCGGCGGTATGCGGCGATGGCAACACTGATAGTAGCGGCGGTTGGTGGTGGTTTCTCGCCGATGAAGAAGTCTGGGTTAGGAGGAAGATGAAGCAAGTTTGTTGCTTTAGAAGTCTGGTTAGGAGGAAGATGAAGCAGGAAGATGAAGTCTGGGTTTTTTCTTTTAATTTAATTTTATTTAGTAATTATTTTAATAAACAAATATTACATGTCAGCATCTGACTAGATGCCACCTCATTAAAATATATGCCACATCAGCGGGTAACCTGGTATAACAGGTTAAATACATACAATGAAAAAAATTTAAAGGTTTGATACGTCAAAAGGTAATTTTTCAAGTCCAATACATACAATAACTTTTGGTGACAAGTTGGATACATTCCGGTGAACTAAACCCTATATACATCAAGGGTCAGGTTCAAATGTGAACTCAATTTTGGTTTTGAACGTGAGTACGAATCTCAGCCACACATCTTAGGTTACGGTGGACGCAATCACGGAGGATTGTTGCGATTCATGGGGAGGGTGGAGATTATCAAAGGAGGGGATCCGGTCAAAGCCGTCTTTATTGATCGGATTAGTGGTTGAGATTCGTTCTCATGTTCACAACTAACTCTATACATCAATATCAAGGTTTCTGTTAAACCTTAATTATACAAGCTCGTGGCCTATCAAATCTATATAATATATATTAAAATAAGTTTTTGGCTGACATCATCAATACAGAATTAAGCCATTTTATTGGACAATTAAAAAAATACATAATTTGATAATGTCATCATGTATGTCTCTTTTCTTTATTTATTAATTTCAAAATTATACTTTACATTTTCTATACTTATAATTATTTGATAAAATTACTTTTTATCCCTTAATTTTTCATTTTTCACTTATATCCTTATCATATTAACATAAATAATATATATTAACTAAAATGCATAAAATTTTTGTTTTTCTTTTCAATAAATTACACCATTATAATCGTCTCGACAATACCTTCAAAATGATTCTAATATTGGATATTTTTTAATTTAGTCATATTATTAAATATTAAAAATAGATATAAATTAATTTGTTTAGATTTTATTACATTCTGACTTTAAACTTTATATTCTTAACTATATATAAACTACCTATTCAAATTTCATTTTCAATTTTGTAAGTTACATTTAATACCCATATAGTTAGTATTTGTGAACTATATAATACAAATGTCTATTCTTATTAGAAATTAAAACAATATATTTAAATAGCACGTGTATTACACAGGCCATTAACTAGTGTATCATTATAAAGATGCTCGTTGGAATAGCCAATATATATAACTTAAATAAAGCATACAAGCTTAACTCAATTTTGGTATATTGAAATTTTGACAAGTTCATCGGTCTATAACGGCTGATTAATTAAAGAAAGATTCTTGTGACTTGCATGGATGGATGTACGATTAACGTGCCATTATTTTGGAAAATAAAAAGGTTTCGAATACGCTAAACTACCTCTTACAGCCACAACAAATATTTAAAAATATTCAGCCACCATTTCCAATCATCGTTCACAGATGCAGCTTTCTAACATCGGAAAAAGTTACTTGAATCCCTCAATAGAATTTCCAAACCTCACAAAAGTCGTCATCAGCTGATCAGCACTCCAAGTATGCAACAAGGTCAAGATGGGGATGTAACTTCTTTTACTAGTAATCTTGATAAATTTATCACAAGCTAGGGACATTAAGGTGTAGTTGGTTATTTTCATTTTGGTGGAATATATATAGGGCCAACCAGACAGTTCTTGATTTGATGAGTACACAAGTTAATTCAATAAGATTCCAGTCAGGAGCTTTATGCAGAAAGCCCTGTTTTTCCAAACCTACGAAAAATCCTCCCAAACAAAATTTTTTCCAATAAATACAAATAGCTTCATCCATACAAAACTTAATGGAAAACCAACCAAACAGCCCCCTCGTTCTTAAGCTCATACCTAGTAAAATGAAGAAGGTTCAACCACGTTCACTTGATTATGCTATAGAAATGTTTCCTAGTGGTTTAAACAACTACAATGGAAGCCAAGTAACCTAATCCTAATAACTAATGCATGTGTCTACTAGTAGCTAACAGTTCAGCAACGATTCACAAGACTAGAGAAATGGTACATTAGCAAAGTTAGACGATCATCATGGAAGTCCCAGTTGACTGAGTTCTCTTATAATGATGTTTCAAAACTAAATTCTTTTTGATGTGAATTTTTTAGTTGATATCCATATGATAGGTTTATCACAGGCAGATGAGAAAGAGGATCGCAAGTAGGCTTAGGATTTATACATAATTTGAAGTCCAATCTGTGACGATAGGCTGATCTTCGTTTATGGCATAACACAAAATAAATCAAATCAATTCCAGTGCATATTGTGGCAAGAATTTACCAGCAATATTAATTCAAAAGAATATTTCATAGAATATAACCATTACTAAACAACCCAAGACAATCGAAATTCAAAATCAAAACATAATGAATACACTCTTCATACTCAAATCTTGACGAATATAGATTAGGAGACAACAGAAATTGATTTGCCAGCAGTCCGAATCAAGTCTCAGTTGATATCTCATATTCCATTTCCATTCATCATCCATTCCACTTGTCGAAATCGAATCAGAATGACCAAAATAAAATGGTTCCATGTGTCGTATTGTTGAATCCAAAGAATCATATCAATCGCAAGATATATATTATCAATATATGGAACTTTCAATATGTTCATACTTAAGAAAGTTACTAAAAAACCGTAACCAATTGATAAATCATGATTCCATAACCACGGTCTAATTATACATTACACTTCGTTTGCTGTGACTCATGAAGCTTGATCTTGACGGATATTGTCGTAATGTGCTACTGGAGTGTAGACTCCAAGATAGAATTGGATTGCTTTTCGGACCATATCTGTCATCCCCATTGGTTGGTAAGAGATTTCATTGTTATCTCCATATTCCATTCCTTAATCCCATTTCCACCGTTGTCGAAATCTTGAATGCAGAATTGACCAGAAGGTGGAAAAGAACTCGGTTCCATGTAAGAAAATCCGTTGTTGTTGAATCCCGACTGATCATGATCAACAATACGGCAAAGATCATTATCCATGTATGCCGCCATACTACTACTGGAACCATCAATTATAGCTTTCATAGCTTTCCAAGAATAGTCGTCAAAATGATCACCGTTGACATGCGATTGATCACCACCATCCATGATTCCATAACCACGGGTCTCGAAATTCATCCGATGGTTCTCTTTGATGGGTTTGCAGCTGGTTGACTCAACTGGAAAGCCGTTGTATTCGTTCGAAAACGGATGAGTAGGGTTGGGGTTTTGGGTGCTGGTAATGTGCAATTCCTGGAGTGGTAGATCTTGAATCCAAGATAGAGTGTTGGTAAAGTTTTGCAGTTCTGGATCTGGAATCCATAAATCCTGATCATCCCCATTGGTTGGTAAGAGAATAGGATTTTGTTGATCTCCATTAATGGGAGGGAAAGTAGTCTCTTGAACTTGAGTATTGTTTCCATCTTGTTCCAAGATACCCTCAATTATTTGATTCTTGAATGAAGCTCCCATTGGAAGTTCATCAGGATCTGAAAACTCTAGATCTGTGAAAAAATAATAACTAACTAATTAAATACGCAATAACTACAAAGAAATTAAAAAAACAACAACTAGGGTTCGTTTGTTTTTTAACAGGTTTAAAGTCCGAATTAGTCTGATTTCACATCTAAAACATAAGAGGCAAATGGTGCACCTTTTAAATTTCAAGAGGTTGGTCGGAGGTTTACCTCTTAAAAATATGACAAACAGTCTTAATTAAGTCCACAAACCTCTTAATTTTCATACTAAATAGGTTTTAAGATGTATTTTTTTTTAAAACAAACAGCCCCTTAAAACCGCTCATTGGAAGTTCTTCAGAATCTGAAACTCAAGATCTGTGAACGAGTAACTAAACATTCGATATCTCTACAAAAAAATAACTAATTAAGGGTTTGTTTATAAAAAATAACTCTTCAGATGTGAAATCAGACTTCAGATCTATTAAAAACAAACGACACCTAATTAAGTTAGGAATTTTCTAGTTTTTACCTGGCATATGCAAATTGGAGTTACAATGGTGAACCAAAGAAGTGGTTGGTTGAACAAGATTCTGGACATGAGGTAGGAACTTTTCCTCTTGGCCATAAATAGAAACTTCAGGTACCGAAGAAGTTTTATGGACGACGCTTCTGTTATTTGAGAAATCCAATATTTGGTTGCAGAAAAAAGGGGAGCTGCGAGTCGGGAAAGGTTGTCGACTAAGGTTGAAAAGCCTGGTGTCGCTTTGCAAGAGTTTCTCGAAAGACTCGTTGAGGGCTCCTGGTAGAAATTCAACCGTATGTTGTCTAGAAAAACAACCATTAATAAGTTAATTCGTTCTACATAAAAAATTAACCATTAGAATCTAAAACTTTCGCGACAACAAAATTAAGTTTATAGGATGCCTAAATTAATAAAAAAAACATCCTAATAAAGTGTTTTATAAAACACTCTATTAGGTTGGCTCTTTTTATTTTAGAAGTCCTACAAACTTAATTTTGTTATGGTGTTTAATGTACCTGCAATTCGTAGCTGCTTCATCTTTGGTGAAATCAGGTGAATCCCCCCATTTAGTATGCTTTCCGGCCTCGGGAACTTTCTCTTGACCAAATTCTGGTCGTTCTTTCAACTACAAGAAACCGATGAACATTAAGGCGTCGTTTGCTTTTTAAGAGGTACGAACTCTAAAGTTTGATTTCACCTCTAAAAAAAAGAGACGTACGATACACGTACACCTCTTTAAATTTCAAAGAACAATTAATAAAAGATTTTTAGACATGTTCTTAAAAAATAGAATAAACAGCTCTTAATTTTCAAACTCTAGATGTTTTAATGGGTAAATTTTTGAAAAACAAACAACCCTTAATTAATTAGGTTTATAAAGTTAATTCAAATATGGATAGATTATTTAATATTTACCTCTATTTTAAGAATCCCCCTTTTTCCTTCTCTCATAATGGCATTAATAGCAGATATCTGAGGCCATTGAATTTCAATCTTCTTTTTGAGACCTCCATAAAGAAATTCCCATACTAATTTCTTCCGGCCGTAATAGAATTTAGCCACTAGATCGCCTTCGTTTTTTGATACCCACTGCATGCAAAAAAAAAATAAAAAAATTGATACAAAATCTTATTTTATTAACTAAGATATTCCTACAGATATAATATAATGTTTTCAAGTAGTTTGATAATTAAATAAATTAAAAACAGAAAAAGAAAACTAACTAACTAACTAACAACTAACCTCCCAAGAACCAATTTTCAAGAACACAGCAGGAACATTGGTAGCCTTCCACTTCTTCATAATTTGTTCTTGATTTCTTTCCACTTGCTTTTCTTTATTCATAAGAAATTCTACTTCCTTAGTTAAAGATGGTGAGTTCATTATCCTTAACCCAATTGGACCTCCTGCCTGTAGAAATTAATTAATCAATACAATTAATATTTACAAAAAAAAGAAAACACAGTTGAATTCAAAACGCATAATCGATTAAAGAAAAGAAAATTAGGGCACCTGTGGATCGAGGATGATTCCGTTGGCGGGAAACTGATGATGAGTATGGCGGGAATCATCGAGAAGATTGTTGGAGCTGGATTGATGAAGATGAACATGATCATGAGATGATGATGAATACCCATTATGGAAATTAACCGAAACGTTATTCGGATTTTGATTTCGATGTTGTTCTTCGTTGTAATTACCGGAATAACGATGATCTTGATTTCTTTTACCCTCCATTGATATGAATGCAATTACTGACCTAATTACTCACTAAACAAGAATATGATTGATTGGTACGGAATTTAAATGAGTTTTAAGATGAAAGAGACTCAAGGGTAGTAGGATGCTTATATAGTTTGCATATAAAAGAAATTCTCCTTGTTAAAAAAGGAATTATAGGTCGGTCCAAATATTTGTTTAATCTAAAAGGTTTTAATTTGTACACGTAGATAAAAAAATATTATTTTATAAATTCGGTTTAATTATTGTTGTTATCCAAATCCAAGATGGATTAACCTATTAGATTTTCATTTGTTCAAATTATAGAAATAAAATATTATAGAGATGCGATAGTACTGTTAATTTCCAATTAAACCCTCTTAATATGATGTTGTACTAATTTCGGTTTTGATTATAAAAAAAAAAGAGTGAATGACAGTTATGGTTTATGTGGTTTCTGTAAATTTTTAACAGATTATTTATACAGAAAGTGGTTAACTTTTATTTTTATAACATTCATAATTTCTTTACTTAATAAAGTTATTTAGAATCAGTATAAAGGATTAATTTACTTTTAAACAAACTATAAAGACCAAAAATGTATTTTCCCTATAATATAATATTATTCATGTTTTTTATCGATTTTTTTAAAAGAAATAGTTGTATATATATAAATTACAAATCAAGGTCTAAAATAAAGTACATATTAAATAAAAATATTTATATTTACTTAAAGTATTAATTAAATTTAGGGAAAGAAATAGCATTACAAAATCTCAAATTAAAAAGATAAAAGAAATCAAGATAAATTCATATATCATTTGGTTTGAAAATTAAAATATAGGAGAAAAATATAAAAACTTAAGTTCGATTATTAATATATACCTCAAACTATGAATAACTAAATAACAACAAAATAAAAAATAAAAAATAAGATTAAAAAACATCGATTGTTCAAATGATTATGAAAAACAATCACTGTAATAAACCTAATTTTTTTTAATGATAGGTTTTCTTATTTGTTTGAATAATTGTCGTTTAATTTTAATTTAGTTGTTGTTTTAACTATTTGTAATTTGACCATTTGTGTATACAAGGTCAAATTCAAATGAATAAACCCATTTTTCACTGCGAACATGAGGATAACTGAGAGCGTGTTACGTATCATATTCATTTTAAATAATCATTTATTTAGAGTAAATAATACAACATTCAGTGTTATTCAGATTTCAGAGTGAATAATACAACATTCTGTATTATTCAATATTATTCACTTTGAATAACACTGAATGTTGTGTTAGTCACTCCAAATAATACATGATTATTCAGAGTGAAATATATCATGTAGTGCGCTACCGGCTGTTCTCACATTCAATTGAAACCATACAATGCTGGCCAAAAAAAAATTGAAACCATACAATTTGTGAAATTTTCTTGATTATCTTTGTTTTTTTAAACTTGAGATTCTTTAATGTTAGTTTTCTCTTTCTAAATTTAATAATTTTTTAAATAAATAGAAATACTTTATTTAATATTTCTAAATTTAACAATATTTTGTTTAATATCTTGATTATCTTTGTTTTATAAACTTGAGATTCTTTAATGGTACTTTGCATCCATTATTGTTATATTATAATGCCTCCTACTTGGTTCTCATGAGGTAGGAAATTTTACTCGTTCCCGAGGTACATGGGCCTTTAGCAATGCTTTGGATCAACCATCGGAATCCAAAGATTAAGAAAAAAAGTCAAGAATAACCGCCACATCCCTCATCCAGTCTCGAACGTAGATACTTTTGCCCTATCTCAGGTGGTTTCATCCCCCCTCTCTTTTGATCTTAACAAGAAGATATCGAGTTCTTCCAATTCTAATTCGCAAGACATCGGTAATAAATCGGCAATCGAGATCTCGTCATCGTTTTCCTCTTCTTATGATCTAGAACAGACTATTCTTATCGGTAATCAAGTGGGTTTTCAGTTTGACAAGGATAATGAAACTCTCAAAGAGGTTATCAATGGAGGTGGTGTTAAAAAGGTTGCTCCATGATTTTGATGTCCTTAAACATTAGGGGTTTTCGAGATCCCCATAAACTCGAGTGGCTTAAGAGGCTTAGGAGAGAGAATAAATTCTGCTTCTGTGGGATTCAAGAAACCAGGATTTCGGACAGTCATGGAGACATTGGCCAATGGCGGGGGATCCAAATTTCGGTATGGATTCGGTGGATGCCACCGGAAGATCTGGTGGTTTGTTGAGTGTTTGGGATAAAAGCATTTTTCAGGAAATTGCCGTTATCAAATCTCGACATTTTCTTGCGGTGGTTGGGTATTGGAAGGGCATTGGAGGTGAAACGATTATGGTGAATGTATACGCACCCCAAGCCCTTGCAGATAAAAAAATTTTGTGGTCGAACCTCTTGAATCTTATTCGTTCAAGACCCGGTAATTGGGTCCTTTTTGGGGATTTTAACGCGGTTAGGAGACCTGAAGAAAGATTTAACTCCTCTTTCTGTTCCATTTCTGCTACCGCTTTCAACAATTTTATTCGAGATGCTGGGCTTTTGGAACCGAACATGGGAGGAAGGAAATTCACTTATTTCTGCGAAAATGGAGGAAAATTAAGTAAGTTAGATCGCTTCCTCTTTTGTCCCAATTTTTTGTCGAGTTTTCCCAAGGCCTCGGTTTTGGCTTTGCCTAGGGAACTTTCCGACCATTCCCCTATTATCTTACGGACTGATTCTCTCAATTTTGGTCCTACTCCTTTCCGGTTTTTCAACTCCTGGTTACATCGCGACGGAATCGATTTGGTGGTTTCAATGGCGTGGGACAATTTTGATGGAGGAGGTACACCGGACATGTATTTCGCAAACAAACTGAAATGTCTCAAGGAAGCTATCAAAACGTGGCGGCGTATTGAGTTCGATAAGGAGAACAAAGAAATGCGGGAGCTTAAATTAAAGGTGGAAAATTTGGAGATCGAGGCTGAATCTAGGCCGCTCACTAATAGTGAATTGGCGAATAGGCGCGATTGGAAACATCAGATTCTTGATATTGAGAAAATGGCTAAGCTTGATCTTTTGCAAAAGTCGCGTATCAAATGGCTTTGTGATGGGGACGAGAACTCTCGTTTTTTTCATTGCCATCTTAAAGCTAAAGCCAGAAGGAGTAATTTAAATGGACTTATGGTTAATGGTAAGTGGATTACCAATCAGGAGGCCTTAAAAAACGAAGCTTGGAAGTTCTTCAGTTCTAAATTTCATGAGAACAGCAGATCCAGACCCCTTTTGATTAGCGACAAGTTCCGGGTGTTATCTGATCAGGATCGGTGCTTCCTGGATGCTCCTTTCGAGGTCGAGGAGGTTAAAGATGCTATTTGGAGTTGTGGCGGAGATAAAGCACCGGGCCCTGACGGCTTCACTTTCAGTTTTTTAAAACGGTACTGGGATATCATGCAAGTTGATATCATGAGATTCGTCAAGCATTTCGAAGTTTCCAGTAGTCTCTCTCGGGGTTGTAATTCTTCTTTCATCTCTTTATTACCGAAAGTCAAAGACCCTCTCACTTTGGCAGAATTTCGGCCGATAAGTCTGATCGGGTGTGCGTATAAAATCATAGCCAAGACCCTTGCGGCTAGGGTCAAGAAGATAATTGGCTCAGTTATTGACGAATCGCAAACCGCTTTTATTCACGGGAGAAACATACTGGATGGCCCCATGATTGTTAATGAAGTTTGTGCTTGGGCCAAGTTTGCCAAATGCAATTCCTTTCTTTTTAAAGTAGATTTTGATAAGGCGTTCGATTCGATTAATTGGAGTTATTTGGATTCTATTATGCTTCAGATGGGGTTCGGTGAAAAGTGGAGGTCGTGGATTAGTGGGTGCCTGAGTTCCGCTAGAGCGTCTGTTCTGGTCAACGGATCCGCTTCCAAAGAATTCCCTTTAACTAAAGGGGTTCGTCAAGGTGATCCTCTATCACCGTTTCTCTTTATCATTGCCATGGAAGGCCTCAACGTGGCGATGAAAAATGCAGGTGATCTCTCTCTTTTTAATGGCATAAGAATACCAAACTCGGATCTTTCAATCTCACATATGTTTTATGCTGATGACGCGATTTTTATGGGAAATTGGTCGAATTCCAATTTTGTTAACTTAGCTCGTATCTTGAATTGCTTTCATGCGACTTCTGGTCTTAAGGTAAACTTTCATAAATCCAAAGTGTATGGCATTGGAGTATCTGAGTATGAGATCGATCGGTGTGCTCGCATTCTTGGTTGTGAGGCGTCAAAGTTTCCCTTCACCTATCTCGGAGTTCAAGTTGGTGCCAATATGTCGTTTAAAAAAAAATTGGCAGCCGATTCTCGATAAGGTACGCAACAAACTTTCGGATTGGAAGGCGACCACCCTTTCTTTCGGAGGTCGTCTTACTGTTGTAAAGTCGGTATTGGGAAGCCTGCCGCTTTACTACTTTTCCATTTTCAAAGCTCCTAAATCGGTCATCGATTCGCTTGAAAAACTGAGAAGAAAATTCTTGTGGGGCGGAAGCGAGGAAAAAAATAAAATCAATTGGGTGGACTGGAAGGTGGTTCTTGGACCGAAAGACAAGGGGGGGCTAGGTGTCGGATCGCTTTTTGCTTTGAATAGAGCCCTTCTGATGAAATGGGTCTGGCGGTTTCATGACGATAGTCAATCGATGTGGAGGAAGGTGGTTTGTGGTATTCACAATTGTCATAGAAAACCAATTGGAAGCTCGGCCAAAAAGTCGTTATCAGGAGTGTGGTTTCGAATCATTGAAATTATTCCAGAACTTGAGGACATGGGTATTCCTCTCTCGTCCATCTTTGAAATCAAAATCGGGTCAGGAGAAAATTCTCTCTTTTGGCTTGACGATTGGCTTGGGGGAGGCACCCTTAATCAGAGATTCCCGTTACTTTTCGGCTTGGATAAAAGATGTCTGGTGGCTGAAAGGTTAAATTCGGGCAGGCCTATGTGGGCTTGGAAGAAAATTCCGAGAAGCTCGTCGGAGCTAAGGGAGTTGGATATGCTTTCCAGAATTATAAGTAATACTGTGTTTACCGGATCTGTGGACAAATGGCATTCGGTGCTTGCCGGCGATGGGGTTTTTCACGTTCATGACATCAGGCATTTAATTGATTCTAAGGTTACGATTCAAATGCCAAATCCCACGATATGGTTGCACATGGTCCCTCTCAAAATTATTTGCTTCGTTTGGAGAGCTTGTTTGGATCGGATACCGTCAACCGTGGCGTTGGCTCGGAGGGGGATTAGCGTGGGGAACTCAACTTGCGGGTTCTGTAATTCCAACCTTGATTCAACCGATCACTTCTTGGTTAATTGCCCGTATACGAAGACGGTTCTGGACTGGGTTTTCAAATGGTGTGATATTCCGACTCTTTCTTTCGCTTCGGTTAGCGAGCTTATCAATTTTGCTGCTAATTGGGGTAACTGTCCGAAGAAAAGGAAGATCTTCGTTGCAATCTGCTACGGTTTACTTTGGTGTACTTGGAAGGCGAGAAACGACGTTGTTTTCAAGAAGGTTCGGATTCCTCCGCTTAACATTGTGGATAATATCGTTACTATGGTGTTTAGTTTTGTTGCTCATAGGGGAAACTTTGGTAAGGTTGATTGGGCTACTTGGTTATGTTGCCCCTTTAACGTCTTGTAAGTTCTCTTGTTTTCTTCCCGGCCTTTTGCCTTTTTAGGCTGTGGTTAATAAAGTTGCCTGTTCCAAAAAAAAAAAAAAAAAAGTTATTGGCGGCAATGCCTCAAAACAACTTCTAGATCATAGGCAATAGTTTGGTTGTAACACAAAGATTAAGTGTTATAATAACTACTTGTACTTGATTAAATAAGATGTTTTTAGTATTAGTATTAATTTATTTCATTATATTGCTTTGACAACCCAATGTCATCTACAATATCAGTAAGATAAACCGGTTCATGGCTGAGGTGCCATTGTATACTTGGAAGAGTATCCCTAGGGATGTTAAGCTCCAAATGTGTAAGTGTTTTCAAGTTTGTAGTATTTATATAACTTGTTACAATTTTAAACTTAAAAATTAACTAATATTATATGTATAAGAGTGTTGTTATTGGGATTTGTGGACAAGCAAATGTCGAAGATATAAGAGATGAAAAGTATGAAGAACCACAATGACGGTTTCAGTAACCCCCGAAGAAAAGCAGGCAAAAAGGCTGGATGTAAACCTGTTTCGTATGCATAAGAAGACCCTAACAAGGATGCGAATTTGTTGAAGGATCCCTTGGTTTGGCTCCTTTCGCATCTTTGGACAAGATGATCGATTGCTAGAACGATGCCCATTGAAGGGCGTATCCATAAGGGCACATGCAAACTAAATGTCTGAGGTGGATGGGGAAATATTCAAACATAGGGCGGATCAAACTTGTTTGTAAAGCATGGCTCGCCTAGTAGGTCCTTTTATAACACCCCCATTTTCACCCCTTGGTAGTGTCACATCATTTAACTCCAAAACATCTTTTTCGTTGTAAAACAACACCTTTGATTACATCTAAAACACCACCACAGCGAAAGTCTTAACTTACAAAAAAGTAGAGATAGGTCTCCAACAAGAGTCCGTCCATACTAGGCTTCGTTACAAAAGTTAAATACATAAATATTTAAGTTCAATGCTAAACTAGCGTACGTTCAACACAACTAGAGGAACGAGTCTACACCATGCTCTTCCCCTTATCAATGCTGAAACACGAGCTCCTGAGATGCATACTATAGTTAGCTAAAAATCTTTCTGATTTCATGGTCTACATGCACCACACACGCATCCGTAAAAAGTTCACTGGAAAACAATTTACAAAACAAAGACCACATAATCAATCTCCTAATCTGCCTCATCTGGCAGGTTTTCTCCTTACACCGACATTCCCTAGGTCGTGTCACTCCTCTTAAAACTTTGGCATTCCCTAGGTCGCACGGCTCACACCCATCTGATGCCTACTACCGGTTCGTGCCTCTTCACATAGGATTTCCCAAATAAAGCATGCAATATAGTTATTTAAACTCATTTTAAATACATAAAAGCATGCAAAACAATTATTTAAACTCATTTAAATACATAAAAGCATGCAACTCATTTGCTCAATTATAAACATGAAAATAACACTCGTAAAGATGCATATAATTTTGCACATCAAATATAGCATACATATCTCGACACATATATATCATGCAATTTTCATACATATGTATGCACCCGGGGTTCACATGAATACTCACATGAAAAGCGTGTAAAAGTCCAAGCAACTCGTCGCATAGTGACCTAAAAATCCATTTTATAGCTTTCTATCGGTGGCCTATAATTGCCAAAAAGTCAACATAAGCCAACTAGGGTCAACCTCGGCCAACCCTTCGAGCCTCGGCTCACCGACATTCTAAGATGTCTAAAATTCATCTCGTAATGTATTCCTAACTCCTTCTCCTTATAATTAATCTCAATTAATAGTTTAGGCTCCCAAATCGACGTTTAAATCGTTAGTCTTTGTATAACAATTTGGACAACCTCCTCTTAATTGACCATAATTCTCTTAGTCAAATATATTGAATTAACTCAATATATATTCTCCTTAATTTAAAGTTAATTAAATAATTAATTTTCTTTTCTTGGCATAAATGCCCCCTCCTAATAATTTATCTTTGATGTAACTCATGATTTATGACTATTGGGTCTTATTTAACACCATTATGATGGTCTTTATGTATGAGTTAGTAGCCTTGTAACTCTCATTTTTTATCTATGTCTTGGCTCATCCCCTCCACTATATAAAGGGGTTGAGGCCTCACTATTGTAAACACACTTCACATTCTCAATATATGAACTCTCTTATTCTTCTCTCTATGCTTGTCTAAATCCGCCTACAACACGTTATCAGCACTTTCGCTCAAAGAAGCTAGGAAGGATACAAGTTTGTTCTTCTTGCGTAGATTATAATTTCAACCCGGAGGAATGTACAATTTACTATTAGAAAATGTTGAATTTTTTAATAGTTAATCCATTATATATATCATCAAGAATCATTTTTTTCGGATATATATTATCTCGTTTTTTTCCGGCAATATATATTTTTTTTAAATATAAAAAAAAGTTTCTTTTGAGATGAAGTTTATAGAACAATATATACATATATACACACATTTAAGTTGGAAAAATTATGAATCAACTCCAAATAGGCTCACCTATTTGGATACAATGTCTAG
Organism: Centaurea solstitialis; assembly: GCA_030169165.1. NCBI lineage: Eukaryota > Viridiplantae > Streptophyta > Magnoliopsida > Asterales > Asteraceae > Centaurea > Centaurea solstitialis. The sequence continues at coordinate 56,342,180 of CM058042.1, read as the reverse complement.
GAAAGATAGGCGGATTATTTTCTATTCTAATGAGGTCGTGTTTTTAAATGCTTTTGAGCATACCAACCTCACCGTCTTTCCTGGTTGTGTTCGAGTAGAGCTACGAAAAGGGGTTGAGTAAATAATAGTTTCCCGAATGTGTTTATATACTTATATATATTTGTTGAATGGTTGTCTCGTAGTCGACCAGTCGATCGATCAAGGAGAACCATTTTTTCCTTAGAGCAAAACTTGTGTTTCTCGAACCTGTCGATTCGAAACAAAGTTACTGCTAGCAAAACTAGTGTTTATTGAACCAGACGTTTCAAAACATAGTTTATTCACAAAACCATAAACATATAAACCTGTCGTTTAATATGATAATTAATTTAGTTTTTTTTCTCCCGTTGTAGAAAAATGTCGATCAAACTTGAATTCCCAATCTTAGATGTCGCCAGCAAGAACTATTTGGATTGGAGTCAAGATATCCAGAACCATCTAGATGCCTGTTAGGACCAAATTGTCCTAATTAGTGAAAATTTTATAAAGTAAGCTTTGAGAAGGATTAATTAGTGTTTAGCTAGTTAGTTTAGATAATGGGCATGGGCTTGGGCTTGATGTAAATGGGCCCTATATATAAAGGGTTTAGGTTTGGGATGAGAGGGTGTGAGAAATCATTTTTAATGAGAGTCGACTAAAGGTGTGAAGTGTGTGTCTTTCTTGTAGCTTTGAGAGCTCTCTAATAATACAATAATCATTTTCTTTTTCATCTTCTTGATTTCTTTTTGAATCCTCTTATTGTTTGATTGTTTGGGATTCACCAATGGTATCAGAACCAAACAAGTCATTAGATTTGTTTGTTCCTATGAAATCATTCAAAGAGGATTTATTTTTGGGTTTTGAAGCTTTGTTCTTGAAAAGGTTTGAATATGAATTTTTGGGGTTTGGATCTTGATGGAGATGATGAAGATTGATGTTTGGGTTGTGATTATATTCCGACTCGAGAAACATGAATAACCCGACTTGGGTATTCGAGTTTCCCGACTCGTTCTTGAGTGGAACCTTTGATTCTTCAAGTTTCCCGACTCTAGATCTGTGTTTCCCGACTTAAGAAATTTCCCTACTTCAGATTTTCATTGTTTCCCAACCTGGAATTTGGGTTTGTTGGTTTTCCGAATCAGGTTTTGTTTCCCGACCAGAAGTTTGAAATCGGCTTTTTGAATGTGAGTTGAATTCTCCGAATCACGTGATTGAATTCCGAATCACATGGAAACAAAACAAATCCTTCTCACGTGCTGCACTTGAATTAATTTCAAGGTTTGAGTACATTTGTCAACTTTGGCCCTTGTAGTTTGAATTGGTTAACAATTTAAATTTTTAAGTTTGGAGCTTCTGTCACTTTTGGTCCCTTGAGTATGTGGTTTCGAGGTTTGGGACTATTTGACGGACCATTTTTCCAAGGTTGCTAAATTGCTTAAATTCAGTTCGGGAATCATCTTCAGATACGCTTTCAAGATTATATTCCGCTGCACTCTAGATCCACCCCAATTCAAATACATGTGACGCTTCAAAATCCCTGCGCTTAAATACCCACCTCTCTTTCCCAATTGGTTCGTAATGATCACATCAGCCCAGTTTTAGCCTAATTCAGTTTTCAATCGTGAAAATTGAATTTCTATCGTTTCCCCGACTGCTCCAGATTCTTTGAAGACATGTCAGATTTGTAACGATTTCAGAACGATGGTGAACGGATTCTGCATTTAGTTAAATTACTCAGAAGCCTAACGCTCTGCAACCATTTTTCTAGAGTTTTATTAGATGGAATTATTCCTCCCGGGAGTGCGAGTTGAATTTTTCCTTTGGATGCCAGCTTCAGTGAATGGTACTATTGTTACGTGCTCAATTCCTAATCATTTTACCGTTGTGGAGGCTCGGTTGCGATCTAGAATTTTGAGTGACGGTCGTCATCCATCTGACTAAGAAGGCTATATCTGGATTTGATTACTTGACATTTTGGAAGACTTCAGGAAATCGACTATTTTTTGAGCAGCAGAGAGATCAAAGCTGAGTATCTCGTTCAGTATCTACTCCCAGTTTTTCATTCCATACGGTGTTTCGGTGATCCAAGCTTCAGTGTTTCCCTGTTGTGAGCTTATTGTATTTAGAGCTCATATGCTGAATTTCTATTCAACACGCGGTCAAAGACAGATTCGCTATTTTTCTTGCTGATCTGCACAGTAACTCACACATGCATCTATCCCTTTGTTTCTCTTGGCGGGAGATCAACATAGTTTGATGAATCAACATGCTCTGTGTAACACCCTAATCCCATTTTATTTACTAAAAGATAATTTAATATAAAACTCCGTTTAAAATGTTAAATAAAACAATATTTCAAAAATCCCCAAATAAGTTTAAAATATCAACCAACGAAATAAATAATCAATAATATATGAAGTCTAAGATCGGATCGGAATGCCGCCCAGCCGAAACCTTCAAGCCAGAGCTTTGCCTTTGTCAACGCCCGAACTCGCACCTAAAAAGAAAAATTAAATGAGGGGTAAGCACAACTGTTTAGTGAGCAAGTAATTACGTACAAAATATCATAATCAATGCATACAATTTCATCAATCACATCTTAACGGTTTCCCATTCACCGGACCATCCCGCAATCCAGCCTTAGTGGTTTCCCACTCTTCGGGTCATCCCGCAACCCGGCTCATCTCATCATATCGTCATACACATAACAATTATAATACATGCACATAAAAACCCACTCACCTGTCTAGACCAAGTCACAGCGAAATAATAACTCGAATCTCTCCCGTAACTCCGAAAAATAAATATTCATACATCCTATAAAAATCTGTCCAACAATACAAATAATCCTTATCGGGTCTCACTAACACAGACACAGCGGCTACCGAGTTCAAACCGGTTACCGTCTCGAATGACAAGGCAGCAGCGGCGACGACAGAAGCCGCCTCGCGGCGCGACTGCCTGCCTCGCGGCGCGACCTCCACCATCGCTACCCTCGCGGCGCGAAGGTTTTTACTCACGACCACCTCGCGGCGCGAAGGCCGCCCTGGTGTGTCTCCTACATCACGCACAGCAGCAGCAGCGACGGTGTTATTGGCCACCGTCGCCCGGCCATCGCTCGACAGCAGCAGCAGCGGCGTCCGACCACCACCGCCGACCAGCACAAGGCGGCAGCAGCGGTGATCGTCACCACCACCGCTAATCCACATAACAACAGCAGCCGCGGCCACCGTGGGAGCCACCACCGCTGGATACAATAACGACGGCGGCAACAGGGATGCGACCAGCCACCACCGCCGATCACGCCCTCGACGGCAGCAGCAGTGGTGCGTCCCGCCGCCACCGCCGACCGTAAACAAACCACAAGCAGCGGCGATGGCTGTGGATCACCACCACCATCGCCGGCCAATCGTAACGACAACAACGACAACCGCAACGGCGGCTGGGAGTTTCCCACAACCATCGCCGGCCTGAACCAATCGGAAAAACAGCGAGCGGCGAGTTACCGCCGCCGCTGGTCGAAACAGCAACCACCACCGGCCATCGCCGGCGTGGTGGACCTCCGCCGAGTCCGCAGATCATCGCCGGCCAAAGCCGGCGACCGCCGCACCCGCTGTTGACTCCAATTTAGAGAACGACGATACCCTATAACAATACGGTAGCGGATTACCTTACGACGACAACCTACTCCGGCGGTCTTTCCTCTCTCGTTCCCGACCCTCTCTCTCGTTCTCTCTATACCTTGAACTCCAAGCAAAGGAATAAGGAGAAGGGTGCCAACCCTAGGGTTTTAAACAAAAGATAACGGGCTTCCCTCTCCTTTTCTTAACCCGCAAGAAAGAACCCACTAATCTAAACCCTAACCCTAATCATTAATTACAAAAAGAAAAAATAATAATAACAACTATAATAATAATAATAATAATATTAATAGTATTAATAATAATAATAACAATAATAATAATAATAAAAATACGGGATGTTACAACTCTCCCCCACTTACAAAGATTTCGTCCCCGAAATCAATCTGAGAAGAGCTCCTGGTAATGCTCCCGCATCTCTGCCTCCGGCTCCCAGGTCCACTCGGAACCCTTCCGATGCTGCCACTGCACCTTCACGATTCTGATCTCCTTGCTCCGCAACCTTTTCACCTTCCGGTCTATCACCGCTACCGGCCTCTCGACGTAATTCAGGCTCTCGTCCACTTGAATATCGTCTAAAGGAATGTGCGCCGTCTCGTCGGCGAGACACTTGCGCAACTGCGAAACGTGAAACGTGCTGTGGATCTGACCCAGCACCGCAAGCAGCTCCAACCGATAAGCCACCTTCCCAACACGCGCGAGGACTGTGAACGGTCCAATGTAACGAGGCCCAAGCTTACCTCTCTTTCGGAATAGGATCACGCCGTTCCATGGGGAAACCTTGAGTAGTACTCAGTCTCCCACCTGAAACTCCAGATCCGACCTCCGCCGATCCGCATAGCTCTTTTGCCGACTCTGAGCTGTCCGCAACCGTTCCCGAATCCTTTGAATATCCTCTGTAGTCCTTTGAACAACCTCGGTGCTACCGAGAACACGCTGTCCGACCTCACCCCAACAGATAGGGGTACGGCATCTCCTTCCGTAGAGCATTTCAAAAGGCGGCATCCCAATGCTCGAATGGTAACTGCTGTTATACGAAAATTCCGCCAAGGGCAGATACGTATCCCAACTGCCTCCGAAATCCAAAACACAAGCTCGAAGCATGTCCTCCAAGGTCTGAATCGTACGCTCGCTCTGACCGTCTGTCTGAGGGTGGTACGCGGTGCTAAAATGCAACCTAGCACCCAACTCCGAATGAAACCTCTCCCAAAACCGAGAAGTAAAACGCACGTCCCGGTCTGAGATAATCGATACTGGTACTCCATGCCTCGACACCACCTCCTTCACATAGATCTCCGCCAACTGCTCCGCGGTCGAACTCTCCCGAATAGCAAGGAAAAGAGCGCTCTTGGTCAACCGATCCACTATGACCCAAATCGCATCAAACTTCCGAGGGGTTTTCGGAAGCTTGGTGATCAGATCCATAGTGATGTTCTCCCACTTCCACTCGGGAATCTCTAGAGGTTGCATCTTGCCGTGAGGCTTCTGATGCTCCGCCTTGACCTTCAAGCAGGTCAAACACGACTCCACATACCGAGCAACGTCTCTCTTCATCCCCGGCCACCAATAACCAGTTCGCAGATCCCGATACATCTTAGTAGCTCCCGGATGAATTGAGAATTTGGACTTATGGGCTTCCACTAGCAAAGTCTGCCGTGCCGTGCCCGCACGAGGAACCCATACTCGACCAAACCTAGTCAGCAACCCTCGACTATCCCTGACCAACGCGGCCATCTGTACCCAAATCCGCTCTCCGTTCTGGTTCTCCTCCCGACTCGCCTCCTCTTGCGCCCGCAGAACCATGTCCACAAAGGAGGTAGTCACCGCCATTTTCAGATGTGAGATCCGAAGCGGTGCGTGCTCCGTCTTCCTACTCAGAGCATCAGCAACCACATTGGCCTTACCTGGATGGTAGAGAATTTCGCAATCATAGTCCTTGACTACGTCAAGCCACCTCCGCTGTCGCATATTCAAGTTTGGCTGCTCCAAGAAGTATCTCAAGCTCCGGTGATCCGTGAAAATGGTGCACTTCACCCCATATAGGTAGTGCCTCCATATTTTGAGGGCAAAGACTACCGCCGCAAGCTCAAGATCGTGCGTGGGGTAGTTAGCCTCATGAGGTTTCAGCTGCCTCGAAGCGTAGGCTATCACTCGACCCCTCTGCATCAACACACACCCCAATCCCAGACGTGAAGCGTCACAATAGACCGTCATATCTTCCACCCCCTCCGGTAGAGTCAGAACCGGTGCCTCACACAGCTTTCGCCTTAACGTGTCGAATGCCATCTGCTGCTCAGAACCCCAAACGTACGGCTCACTCTTCTTCGTCAATCGCGTCAACGGTACCGCAATCTTAGAGAAATCCTGGATGAACCGTCGGTAGTAGCCGGCCAAACCCAGGAAACTCCGGATCTCGGTTGGTGCCTTCGGAATCTCCCAGTTCATAACTGCCTCGATCTTTGCCGGGTCCACCTTGATGCCCTCCCGGTTGACAATGTGGCCCAAGAACTGAACCTCTTGCAACCAGAAAGCGCATTTTGAGAATTTAGCGTAGAGACGCTCCCTCCTCATAACCTCAAGCACCTCCCGCAGATGCACCACGTGCTCCTCCCTCGACTTCGAGTAGATCAAGATGTCATCAATGAAAACAATCACGGACCGATCGAGCATCGGCCGACAAACCCGATTCATAAGGTCCATGAAAGCGGCTGGAGCATTGGTAAGCCCGAACGACATTACCAAAAACTCGAAGTGGCCGTAGCGGGTTCGGAAAGCGGTCTTATGAATGTCCGCTTCTTTCACCTTCAGTTGGTGATACCCTGACCGGAGATCGATCTTAGAAAACCACGACGCCCCCTGAAGCTGGTCAAACAGGTCATCAATCCTAGGTAGAGGGTACCTATTCTTGATGGTTACCTTGTTGAGCCCCCGGTAATCAATGCACATACGATGACTCCCGTCCTTCTTCTTTACAAACAAGATCGGTGCTCCCCACGTTGAGCTACTCGGGCGAATAAACCCCTTTCCCGAGAGCTCCTGCAACTGCTCAGACAACTCCTGAAGCTCCGGCGGAGCCAGACGATAAGGAGCTCGCGCAATCGGAGCCGCTCCAGGTACCAAGTCGATGCCGAACTCGATCTGCCTGTCAGGCGGAAGGCCAGGCAGATCCTCTGGGAATACATCTGGGAACTCGCTGACGACTGGTACATCTGCTACCGACAGCTTTCTCTCCTTCGCCTGATCCGCCATAGCATAGACCAAGAAACCCGTACACCCCCGCTGGATGTACTTTCGAGCCTTCGCGATAGAACAGAAGGATGTAGACACCCTTCTCCCTTTGCCGTACACCACCAGCTCTCCCCCACTTGGATTCTGGATGCGTACCAGCTGCCCTGCAACGTCCCTTGTCGCCCGGTTTGGAAACATCCAGTCGATCCCGACCACCACGTCCACTCCGTTCATGGGGATATGGATGAGATTAATACTGAACCGAACTCCGAAGATGCCGATGCTACACCCCCGGTACACGTGCTCAATCACCTGCACTTTCTCCGCGGCTACATCGATCACCAAAGGACTATCCAGATTGCCGAGTTCGATCTGGAAATCCTTACAGAACCTACGCGACACATAGGACCACGTGGCCCCCGTGTCGAAAAGCACTAAAGCCGATTTCGAGTTGACAGGAAAAACACCTAGAATACACATTTAACAACAGGCATACTATTCACACTACTAACAAGGTAGACTACAATCGAAAACCACATAAAAACGTAACAAGGAAAAACCTGTAATCACGTCAGGTGCCGTCTGCGCCTCCTCAGCAGTCATCTGAAAGGCTCGCCCACGGGTGGTAGTAGCTCCGCTCTTCCCTTTGGTGGTGCCGTCAGTAATCATAAGCGTCGCCGGTGCAGGAGCCAGAGCTGGCGCCTTCTTCAGCTGAGGGCAGTCGGGCATGATATGCCCGGGCTGGTAGCAATGGAAACAGATCTTCGCAGTCTCCTTGCAGTCTCGACTCAGATGACCTGCCTTGCCACACTTATAGCATGACAACTCCCGTGGCCTACACTCGCCCAAATGATAACGCCCGCACTTGGGACAACTCGAGGTCCTGCTCCTGCTATCGTTCCTCGCCCTCTTGAACTTCTTCGTCGGCACCGGCTGATCCTCTGCCTTCCTCTTTCCCTGTTGACGCTCCTCTAGAATTAGCTCCTGAGCCCTTGCTACCTCCTGCATGGTGCTGAAGGTCTTGCACCTCTCCGTAGCCACCGCTCCCTTGATCTTCGGCCTCAGTACTCCTAAATAGCGAGCCATCTTCAGCGACTCATCATTCGCGTAGCCCGGTACAAATAACAGCTTCTCCAGAAACTGTGCAGTAATCTCGTTCACTGACTCGGTCGTCTGGGTCAGTTTCAGGAACTCAGCCGCTATCCGTTCCTTCTCAATGCGAGGAGCAAACTCCTCGTCGAACATGACCCGAAATTCCTCCCAGGTCAATGCGGTGATCTGCGCCTCCGTGTACTTCTTGAGAGTCAAGTCCCACCAATCCTTTCCCGCTCCGCGAATTAGGTTCACAGCGAACATAACCTTTGATCCCTCCGGGCACCCACAAGTACGAAACGCCCCTTCAACCGCCGAGTACCAGCGGTAGCAAGCCACGGGGTCCTTCTTCCCATCGAAGAATGGCGGTTGGCACGCCATAAAGTCCTTGAAAGTAATCCCACGAGTCTGAGACTGACCCGTGCTCCCAGTCCCCGTGCCACGGGCCGTAAGGGCTGCGTCGATACGCTGGTCCACAATCTGAATTAACTCATCCCTCATTTGGTTAAATAGCCCCGGCAGCATTTGCTACAAGGAGAAATTTGCCAAGGTGGCCATTTTGCCTATGAAAATTGATCTCCTAGCCAATATCTCTACCACTTTGCAGCCCATGGCCATGAATTTCCGCAAAAAAACTAAGTTAAACGGAACATAACTCGCAAAACGGAATCAAGGCACTAAAAAACAAAAAAAAAACGAATTTAACGAGATTCCGCAAAAAGGCCCCGCAAAACGGAGGCTTTTTGCGGATTTGGTCCTAATTCCGTTAAGTTTTAACGGAGTCAACGCTACAGGACAAAATGGTTCGGTCAAAACCCTAAAAACCGAGATCCCGCAAAACATGTCCGCAAAAAAAGTCCGTTTAACTGAGGTTTTTTGCGGATTTGGTCCCAATTCCGTTAAAACTGACGGAATTCTAACTAACGTCGTTAAATCAACAAAACCCTAGTTAACGGAATCCGTTAAATGTAACCCAAAATTTGTACATAAAATGTCGGTGAAGGATTTCTCTAAAAGCAGATATTAAATTTAACTCCTAGACACAATTTGCTCTAAAATATGAGTTCATAAATTCATAAAGTCCGGGTGAAAATTTCTTATGGAGGAACGTGGCAACAACAAAATGAAGAATGGCATTTCGTTACCGAAATGCCGGTGCACCGTTTGCTGGTGCCGATAAATGTTACATATTCGCGGTTTGTTCGAACTATCGAGCGCAAATGCGGCATTGATCCAAATGTTTTTGTGACAAGAATAGCTTGTATGGATGCTGGACGTCGTGGGGTTTATAATTTATGGTCGGATCAAGATATAACTGAATTTTTGGAAGATGCTGCCAAAGAAGATGATGTGCCAACACTGTATGTCTATGGCGATGTGAACACCGAAGGCGATGCCAATGTTGTTGAGACAGAACCACAAGAAGAGGAAGAAGAAGAAGAAGAAGCAGAAGAAGAAGAAGAAGACCCACTCCGCGATTTTGATAATTATGTTTTCGATACATCTACTCTTGATGATGAAGAAACAAGAAGAGAAGCGTATTTTGTGAGATCATTTCCTGGGAATGATGATTTTCACTATATGCCTCCCTTCCCTCGGACAGAAGACGTTGTCAGCACACCCAACCAACCCATTCCTTACAACCGTCGTGGAAGAGTAAAAGCGAACCAAGTGTTCCGTTCGAAACCAGAAATGACACTCGCCCTCGGCATGAAGTTTCTTGAAGAGGGTTTTGAGTTTAAAACTTTAAGATCCAGCAATAGCAGATACGAGGCAGTTTGTGTGCATGACAACTGTGACTGGCGTATATATGCGACACCTATCGGAAGATCAGAGATGTTTCAAGTACGGAAGTTAAACGATGTCCACACTTGCTCAAGGACGCAGATGCATCCTGCCCACCGTCAAGCAACTAGAAGAGTTTTGGCACATCTCCTTCTTGACAAAACTGGCGATATTAGTAGGACCATTCGTGGATGCGACATTGTCAGAGATATTAAAACGCGGTATAAAATCGATATCTCTTACTGGCAAGCTTGGCGTGCAAAATGGAGAGCTTTATGCATGATCGAGGGTAACCCAGCGGAATCGTTTACCCGACTTCCGCAATACTTTTATAATGTGGAGCTCAATAATCCAGATACGGTGACTGATATTACGACAGATGTCACTGGAATGTTTGCAAGCTGTTTCTTTGCCCTTGGATGCGCGGTATGTATATTTTGGTGTATTTATATTGTTTTTGCAACTACATAACATAAACCACTTTATTTTTGTGTAATTATATTGTAAACCACATAATTGTGCAGATTAATACGTTTAGATCGCAAATGCTGCGTAAAGTACTTGTTGTTGATTGTGCTCATTTGAAGGGGGATTATTTGGGTACAATGTTCCTAGCTGTTGCTATGGACGCAAATAACCAAGTTGTCCCTATTGCTATTGGAGTGGCAAAGTCTGAGAGCGGAGATTCGTGTACTTACTTTTTCCAAATGCTAAGAAGGTGTATCGGGGAAATGGAAGGCTTGGTTTTCATGACCGACAGATCTGGACCACTACGCCAAGCAATTAACACCGTGTACCCGACGGCGTATCATGCGTATTGTTGTCCCCACTGTATATGAATATTAAGGCAAAGGACGCCAGCATCCAATACAATAAGAAGATTTTTTGGAAGACCTGCAGAGCTTATACGACATACGAGTTTGACCTTCATATGTCTGCGTTACGAGCTGCAGTACCTGGCGCTGAATTGCTGGACAGGGTCAACCCAAACAGGTGGTCAAGAGCTCATTTTCCAGGATTACGCTACAACATCATGACCTCAAACTATGTAGAGTGCATGAATGCACATTCAAAATTTGCTCGGAAAGGTGCAATTGTTGGCCTTATGGAATACTTTCGTGCTTTTCAACAAGAATGGTATTCCAAACGTCGTGAAGTAGCAGGTTATTACATTGGCATCATTTTTTATAATAGTGTTGAAAAATGATCTTTAATACTAACGAAATAATTATGTTTTTGTGTAGCACACCTGACCAATACCCTAACCCCTTGGGCAGAAGTGAGGGTTCAAAAGAGAGCCATTGAGTCCGCATCATGGATTGTACGTGATATTGGCTATGGTGAGTATGAAGTGCAGGATGGGTACAGAGACGCCAAAGTCCAGTACTACGACAAAAGTTGCTCATGCAAAAGATGGCAACTTTCTGGGTTACCTTGTGGTCATGCCATTGCCGTTGCAGCACACCAAAATTTGACAGACTGCAGTCATTTGGCGTCTCCTTATTTCACCGTCGAAAACCTTAGGGCAACGTGGGCTCCGGTTGTATATCCCGTTGGGCCTCAACTAGCATGGGTTAGTCCAGATATTCCACTTATGACAGTTCGTCCACCAATACTCAGAACAGGACCTGGAAGAAAGAGTCATCATAAGCGTCGTCCATCACGTGGTGAGGGAAGCGGTCTTCAAAGATGTAGTCGATGTGAACAATACGGACATAGTCGCAACCAATGCACAGAAATTTTACCTAGTCAAAGACTATTCGGTAGCCGACAAGCTGAAGCAACAACGACCCAACCAATGGACGACAACAGCTTACCTAGTCAAAGAACATCCGGTAGTCGACAAGCTGAAGCAACAACGACCCAACAAAGTAGTAGTCATTATAGTTTTGATTTGAATGACGATTTGAACATTGATCTTAACTATTAAACAATGTCTTTATGTTACGTTTATTAGGGCATGTAATTTTCAATCAAGTATCTGTAACTTTTAATCAGTTTGAGTAGACGAAGAAACAAGAGATTTCATTGAAAGCATCATAACATAGTGAGACACACATTTTGAAGAAACAAAAACAAAAAAAAGAAACAACAACAACAGTTACAGTGCGTCTACAATAACATAAAGAGGTTAAATTGATTTCCTAGTTATCCTCTGGATAGAGATTTTTAATGGAACGAATCCATTGTTCGTGTTCTTCGATTTTTTGTTGCATCTTAGGATACAGTGCAGCATAATCATTTGCGCGTTTTTCGTCAATACGAATCTCTTTTTGAAGTTGTTTAACAGTCTTCTTCTTGTCTTCGATCTCTCGTTCAATGTTGTCTTGTGCGGCCCGGTTACGCCTCCATTTTTGACCTATCTCCTCGATCTCTGCTTCTCTCTTTGCTATTTCCCTCCGAAGTTTCCCAGGCATTATTTGAGATGAAGAAGGGTTTCCTTGAGAAGGAGGGTTTCCTTGAGAAGGAGAAGGGTTTTCTTGACTGTTATCTGAATATGATGGCCAGTTGATATCCATTGTTGATCTACCAACTAGAGAAGATATGAGAGTTGTGCGTTTTAGGTTAATGGGATACCCTCTATTTATAGGCAGTTGTAGGATTCCACATTATTAAGTGTTTCTTAGAATAATCATTAAGGCTTTTAAGGAAGAATTACATAATTGTAAGCATTGCGTACGACCAAACATGGATAGTGCTTTTGCTTTTGGTTCACGTGAATGTAAGGATAGTAATAATTATCAATGCTTTAACCCATGTGACTACTCTGATGGATTGTACCAACGTCTTGTCTTAATCAGTAATAATGTCTATGAATTATCAATGCTTTTCCCATAGTCGAAAACTTTGATTCTTATCACTTGATTCCATTTTTATAGTTTCATGACTTAAAAACACACTTTGTTAAGTTTTTTTAGAAATCTTTTTCTTTCTTTACTTAAAAGAAAAATCGACAACAGACACTTTCATAAACATAATGCATCCTAACAAAAAATCTTTTTTATAATAAACAAATAAAGAAACTCTATTAAGCACCAAAAATCAAAAAAGAAATAATGGAGCAAACAAAAATTGTAACTTACTATAAAAAAATATTATTTAAATATCACGTGATACCAAGATTTTCCCTAATTTAATATAGATACCCATCTCAAATATGTCTTCTTTCTCCTCGATTTCCCTTTTTCTTTTTTCTCTCTTTCTTTCACTTTTTTTTTTCTCTTTTTTTGTATGCAACTTAAATCTCCAAATCTGTTTCCTATTCCAAGATCTGAATTTAAATCTGGTTTATTCTTTTTCTTAACTCCAAATTGTTCCAATCGATTTCAATTGAAGAGAATCAGATACCCATCAGTATGTTTGTTAGCACGTAAATGAGACTCATAGCTTATTTTGTCTGGTAGTACCAACGTCTTGTCTTAATCAGTAATAATGTCTATGAATTATCAATGCTTTAACCCATGTGACTACTCTGATGGATTGTACCAACGTCTTGTCTTGTAAGTAGTACACTTCTGAATGCTTTTATCAACACTTCTGAATGCTTTTATCAACCCATGTGACTACTTCTGAATGCTTTTATCAACCCATGTGACTACTTCTGAATGCTTTTATCAACAATTAAGTCACATGGGTTACACTTGATGATTCATGGTCTGATACTTCTTATAAATCGGAAGTGTCTCATTAACCGAAACCACACAACTGGAGAAATCTACAAAACATACATCCTACTGCAAATGGCTTCTTCATCAACTAACCCCCTTTACTTCACAGTTCAGAATGAAAGAGATTGGACTGAGATTGGCATTTTGGTAAGCTTTTTCAACAACTTCATAGTTCACCTTATTTCTCATTATAGTGCAATTTATTTCATGTTGTATTTACAATGTTGATAATTTGTTAAATCTGCAAAACTTTTTCAGCATATTCCTTTACCCTTTGTGAATATGTGGAATTTGAACAATCATAAGAAGTGTATAATAAGGTTTGGAAGATGGGGCCATCCTATGGACCTGATTCTTATGCCAAATGGATGTTTCTGCATGTGCGGCGAGTTTCGCCTCATGTTTATCCAACACAAGCTACAAGATGCCGCTTGGTTGAAGTTCAAGCTTGTGCAAGATCGACCTACTACTGGGATGGCTAGTTTGTACGATGTCATTTTTGAGGTGGAGGAGGTGTGATATGTTTGTATCAGTTTTATGGCGTAGTTGTCTAATTTCATGCTTTCAATTAAATGACCCCCCTTTCATGTTTCAAACAGGGGTTGGTATGTTCATGCTTTCAATTAAATCATCCCCTTAGCAGTATTGTCATCATAGTGTTGTATGGCTTGTAGCATGTTTTAAAAACAATGTTCATCGTTTGTTTTCGGTTCAAAATATTACAGATAAATAGGCTTATTCAAATATATATATATATATGTAACTATTTTAAGATATATTAAACTTATTCATATGATTAAAACATATATAATAACGAATCTGCAAAACATAAGTGTTTATATATATATAAGGTGAATATATTAATTGTTGCACGTAATTTCTAACAAGAGATTAGATAAAGTCAAAAACATTAAACTGGAATTAGTCAATGTGATACCAACCATTTAATTCGTCAAGCGTAACTTAAATTCAGATACATCCACTAATTGGCTATGCAACTATAAAAAATCCCCAACATACACAACCTACCTTTAAATGCCTCGTTCTCAGGGTCAGACGTGTTAACTACTGGCTTCCTTTTAGTCAGGTCATGTATGAATTTGCATATCCATACACCACAATCTCCTAGTTTCCCTTGTTGTTGTGGTATATCGGATTTCATATGCAAAGCAAGATCATTGGCATAAGAGTGACGAGGGTCTTTCATGGCCTTCAGTAGTTTAGGTAGAAGATTCTTAAAGTTTTTCAAGACTCTGTTCACTTCACTCTTCAAGGGCCCCACCTGAAAGCTGTCGTAGACTTCCATCTCCATGTTTTGCAAGTCTAGATCTCCCAAAAACCAGTGTCGACCTTTACTTTTAAATATATTATAGTAACGTAAATAAAAGTATTATTGTTTAAATAAAAAAGAACGTTCATACCCGCTGAAGTTCCAACCATGATGGCTTATCATCCGATCCATCACACAAGTCCATCACGTTTTTTATGGATGTTTGTGCCTGCATCCATGCATCAAATTGACTTGGCATGATATACCAATTACAGTTTGCCGATCGTGTCTCATTCATGAGGTTAATCCATGCATCCATGTGCTACAAACATAAAAAAAATTGTTACATATAATGTTTTTCAAATAGTAGGTTATATATAACGTTATATTTATATATAACGTTATAAACCATATAAACACACATATATATATAACGTTATAAACCATATAAACATATATATAACGTTATAAACCATATAAACATATATATATATATAACGTTATAAACACACATATATATAACGTTATAAACCATATAACATTTTAATATTTTACTCACCGACTCATCTAAATAGCCGTCTCCTTCGCATCCCATCAATGTACCCCACCAAGATGCGTTCACCTCATGAATGTAGCATGAAAGTTTCGTATTCCCCAATGCCCGTCTAGTGTACAAGTCTAATACCTTCTTGTATATCGCCACATAGTCTCTCTTCTCATCAACCTTCGGCCTCCCCTTTGGTCGTTTTGGTAGAGGAGTGGTATCGCCTTGTTTAGTAAATGGAGGCTTATGGACCGCCGCTGCTTTTCGATCCCTCAAACCCCTTCGCAATTGAAACTCTTGCTCTTCTGCTATTTGAACAGGAGTACGAAAGCCTGAAGGGGTGGGAGCGGCCTACAATTTAAAGTATTTTGAAATTCGTAAATTAAATTTATTTTTATACTTTTGCCATTAAGTATAAAATACGTTAGCAGCTGTATTGGGTGATACCTTGTGTGGACTCGGGATTTGGTCATTAAAGTCATCATCTAGATAATCCTCCTCGCCACCGGCATTCTCCTCGCCACCGGCATTCTCCTCGCCACCGGCATTCTCCTCGCCACCGGCATTCTCCCGAAACGTTGATTGACGATTTTCTTGCATGTTTACATCCTAAACCCATTTATATAAATAAACGTTAAAGCATATCAACGTTGTAAACAAAAAATACCTATATATATATTTAACGTTACAAACTATATATAAACTTATATTTAAAACTAAAAATAGCAATGATTTACCGGGTGAACGTATGAACTAGTATACTGGTGAGTCGTCGTCATTGGCTCACTCGTAGTGTTATATGCCCGGAACGCTGATTGAGGATTCCCCTGCATGTTTACGTTCTAAACCCAATAACGTTATAAACACATATAGACACACACACACACACACACACACACACACACACACATATATATATATAACGTTATAAACCATATAAACACATACATATATATAACATTATATTTATATATAACGTTATAAACCATATAAACACACATATATATATAACGTTATAAACCATATAAACACATACATATATATAACATTATATTTATATATAACGTTATAAACCATATAAACACACATATATATATATATAACGTTATAAACCATATAAACACATACATATATATAACATTATATTTATATATAACGTTATAAACCATATAAACACATATATATATATATAACGTTATAAACCATATAAACACATACATATATATAACATTATATTTATATATAACGTTATAAACCATATAAACACACACATATATATAACGTTATAAACCATATAAACAAATACATATATATAACATTATATTTATATATAACGTTATAAACCATATAAACACATATATATATATATATATATAACGTTATAAACCATATAAACACACATATATATAACGTTAAAATACCATATTTGATGTGTCGGGTGGAATCACGTATGAAGGACCCGGCATGCTCGGTGCCGCCCTTATACCGTCGAACAAAGTACCATGGCTATAAAATTCACGATTACTTTGGTCACCAAAACCACCACCATATTGGCCACCAAAACCACCACCGTATTGACCACCAAAACCACCACCTTCTTGGCCACCAAAATTGCTACCACCCGGATTCATCTACATACACAATAAAACATTTAACAAAAATACGTATAAAATGATAAGACTTTTATAAAAAGTTATAAGAAACTACCCTCATGCTTCTAAAGTGTTCATCCATAAAATCCATCCGTCTCCAGATAGTCAAATTCTCAACACTGCGTTGATGATTTTGAATCCTCAACATCTCCATAGTATCGCACATACTATCAACCTTGCCCTTATAGATGTTGAATTCTTCCCATGATGGACCATAACCGTGATCCATGTTAGTAGGCCTCTGAACCCGTTCCGGCTGTGATCTCTCATCGTTGTCACCGTTGTCACCGTCATCATCATCATCATCATCCATAATCTGTCGTCTACCCCGCCTCTGCACCCGTTCCGGCTGTGCCGGCTGTGCCGCCATTGCAAAATATTCATGGCTTTGTATATACCATGGTTGGGAACGCTCAAAATCGTTGGCCACGGGAGGATGTGGTGGATGCTCTTGATCTAAAGTCATCAACCATATTATATGGTGCTGTAAAAAGCTACCCTTAAGCCTTATCCAACGAACTCCCCTAGGGTGGCGCCTGTGGCATTCAAAATACGCGCTCGCGTAAGGAAAAGTCTCCAAAATCCAGATCTGCGATGTAAACAGTAAAAGCGTATAATTAAAATATAAAACGTTATTAATGATTTATAACACCTTTATATACACATTTAATCGTTCCTTTTATAACGTTATAAACCATATAAACACAAACACACACACACATATATATATATATATATAACGTTATAAACCATATAAACACAAACACACACATATATATAACGTTATAAACCATATAAACACATATATATAACGTTATAAACACATATGAACACATACATATATATAAGGTTATATTTATATATAACGTTATAAACCATATAAACACATATATATATATATATATAACGTTATAAACACATATGAACACATACATATATATAAGGTTATATTTATATATAACGTTATAAACCATATAAACACATATATATATATATATATAACGTTATAAACACATATGAACACATACATATATATAAGGTTATATTTATGTATAACGTTATAAACCATATAAACACACATATATATATATAACGTTATAAACACATATGAACACATACATATATATAAGGTTATATTTATATATAACGTTATAAACCATATAAACACACATATATATATAACGTTTATAAACACATATGAACACATACATATATATAAGGTTATATTTATATATAACGTTATAAACCATATAAACACATATATATAACGTTATAAACCATATAAACACACGTATATATATAACATTATAAAACGTCCTAAACACATTTATATACATTTATATACACCTTTAATTGTTTCAAACACATAACGTATTATTTGAAAATAAAATAACTAACCTTAAATGGAAACAAAAAACCGGTCAATGTGAGTCCTCGTTTCTTTTTTTCTCGTCTCCGGATTGCTCCTTTCATTTGCTTGTACACGCTATCCCACAAATACGAGCCCATGGAAAGTTGTTCCATGCATCTAGGTCTTCTACCAAATCAAACAAAAACCGTGGAATGTGAACATTTTTCTGCATACCCAAAAAAAGCGATGACACCATCGCCAACAAAGCGATTCGGAGAGCCGCATCATCGGAATATTCTGTTGGTGTATCACAAACATCTTCAAGCCAGCTTAAGCATTCTCCACACGTTACATTATCTCCTCGAACCCGATCCTCTAAGACACCCCCTGTAATTCTAGGCACATCAGGAATATTCCCAAATCGGAAACCGGTGATAAGACAAAAGTCCTCCCGTCCATATCGAAGGATGTGGCCACAAATATCGTAACACATCCCATGTCTCCCGGCATTTTCATGCTCAATCTCGCATTGTAAGAACATGCGAATCAACAATGGGTCGACGGTAGTATCTTGAAGTTGTAACCATGGGCCAAAACATGTAGCCCTCAACAATTCAAGTCTATCCGAGCCAAAATCGAGATTGATTTTCTTTATAATTTTGATATCGGACTTCGAAGTCAACGTGGCATCGTAAAATCGTGGGTCCTATAACACAAACGTTTTATTACGGTCTAAACCATATATATACATAAAAATAACTAAAACGCATTTATACGTAAACATAAATAAAACACATTTCTACATAAACGTGAATAACTAAAACATGATTTTTTAGTTTTAGGATCAATGCATTCTTTATAATGGTACTAAAGTATGTACTCTTAGGACCAAATTAGACTATCTAACAACTTTGTAAACCCTTAATAATTATTTTAGTAAATTATTTCTAGTTAAAAAATAAAATATTCAAGAACTATTTTATTAAGCATTATGTGTTTAAAAAAATTAAAATCATGAAAAACGTAAACATGGACAAATTGACATATTTTTATGACAAACGTAAACATGGAGTTAAGTTCCGGTGACACCGGTAACACCTTCGTCTCACCTTATCCTAAGTCTACATACATGCATTTAGATACACAAACATAACTAGCTTAAACAATACAAATTAAAACAAAAACTAAAATCCACTAACAAAAACATAAGTTAAACACTACAAATAAACGAAACACGAGTGTTTGAGAAAACTAACCTTTGGATTCATCTTTAAACGAGTATGAATGTGACACGAGTACTTCCGTCAAGAACTTCCGTTAAAAACTTCCGCTAAAACAACTTGCACGTGGGATGATGGATGAATAAACAATTGTAATTGTTTAATGGGGTTTGGGGACCATCTATTGAAAAAAAAACGTTTTTGGGGAAGGAGGAATGTTTAATGGGGAAGGTGGAAGACAATCTCGGCGGAATACACAAGGAGAAAAGCCCTTAGGGCACGAAAATCGAGAAAATTAATTAAATGGACTCTTTTTGCGGGCCGGGGACCAAATCCGCAAAAAAACTAAGTTAAACGGACTCTTTTTGCTGAAACATTTTGCGGAATCTCGAGTTTTAGGGTTTTGACCGAACCATTTTGTCCTGTAGCGTTGACTCCGTTAAAAGTTAACGGAATTAGGACCAAATCCGCAAAAAACCTCCGTTTTGCGGGGCCTTTTTGCGGAATCTCCAAAGTTTCGTTTTTTTTTTTTTGTCTTTTAGTGCATAGAATCCGTTTAACGATGAAGGTTCCGTTTAACTGGTATTTTTTGCGGAAAGTCATGGCCATAGGCTGCAAAATGGTAGAGATATTGGCTAGGAGATCAATGTTCATGGGCAAAATGGCCACCTTGGCAAATTTCTCTTGCTACAAGGCCTCGGTGATCTGCGCAGCAATCTGATCCGACTGCCCGGCCTCACCATCATCAGTATGGCTCCTAGTTTGCATCATTCTGAAGGTTCAAGAAACATCTTAGATTACGACTATAACGAAGCAGTTCTATATACCACTAAGGTGTTCATACGCATCCCTACTACTAGTGCTCATGCCATCCCTAATGCTAGTCCTTACAGTGCATGCTAAATACGGACTAGTTCACATATACAGGCATTACACACCACAGTTAGCCACATATAGTCGTAATACCATAAGCATGCTTATCCCTAACCGTCGTCAATAAGTTAAAGCCCCCAGAACTTAATCAAATCCAACACTACACAGGTGTTTATAGTAACACTATTATTGGCGCCGTATTACTATAACCAACCATTCAAGATAGCCGGGTCAAGATTACCGGGCAACAATCAAACAAGAACAATCCCGATAACCCATCCCCAACGTACCAAGGTGTTTACGTTTGGTTTTGATACCGTCCTACTTAGACCTCAACCTACTGACTAAACGGACACATAAAATCATAAATACAGTTTAACATCACATGTATTCCATCCTCATCAAATCCACATACAATTATGCAATTAAGCATGGGTCGACAATTAAAACTACAACATGCATGCATATAACTATATTAAAGGTACTAATGCTCACCTCCGTCTTGAAGGTTCCGCTGGCCATTTCGATATCTTAACCGATTGTTCCCAAAATCGCCCAGTTTAAGTCCAACCACACACACACTCGCAAGTGTGTGTGCTGATTCTCTTAAACCTAGGCTCTGATACCAAGTTGTAACACCCTAATCCCATTTTATTTACTAAAAGATAATTTAATATAAAACTCCATTTAAAATGTTAAATAAAACAATATTTCAAAAATCCCCAAATAAGTTTAAAATAGCAACCAACGAAATAAATAATCAATAATATATGAAGTCTAAGATCGGATCGGAATGCCGCCCAACCGAAACCTTCAAGCCGGAGCTTTGCCTTTGTCAACGCCCAAACTCGCACCTAAAAAGAAAAATTAAATGAGGGGTAAGCACAACTGCTTAGTGAGCAAGTAATTACGTACAAAATATCATAATCAATACATACAATTTCATCAATCACATCTTAACGGTTTCCCGTTCACCGGACCATCCCGCAATCCAGCCTTAGTGGTTTCCCACTCTTCGGGTCATCCCGCAACCCGGCTCATCTCATCATATCGTCATACACATAACAATTATAATACATGCACATAAAAACCCACTCACCTGTCTCGAACAAGTCACAGCGAAATAATAACTCGAATCTCTCCCGTAACTCTGAAAATAAATATTCATACATCCTATAAAAATCTGTCCAACAATACAAATAATCCTTATCGGGTCTCACTAACACAGACACAACGGCTACCGAGTTCAAACCGGTTACCGTCTCGAATGACAACGCAGCAGCGGCGAAGACAGGAGCCGCCTCGCGGCGCGACCGCCTGCCTCGCGGCGCGACCTCCACCATCGCCACCCTCGCGGCGCGAAGGTTTTTACCCACGACCACCTCGCGGCGCGAAGGCCGCCCTGGTGCGTCTCCTACATCACGCACAACAGCAGCAGCGACGGTGTTATTGGCCACCGCCGCCTGGCCATCGCTCGACAGCAGCAGCAGCGGCGTCCGACCACCATCGCCGACCAGCACAAGGCGGCAGTAGCGGTGATCGTCACCACCACCGCTAATCCACATAACAACAGCAGCGGTGGCCACCGTGGGAGCCACCACCGCTGGATACAATAACGACGGCGGCAACAGGGATACGACCAGCCACCACCGCCGATCACGCCTTCGACGACAGCAGCAGTGGTGCGTCCCACCGCCATCGCCGGCCAATCGTAACGACAACCGCAACGGCGGCTGGGAGTTTCCCAAAACCATCGCCGGCCTGAACCAATCGGAAAAACAGCGGGCGGCGAGTTACCGCCGCCGTTGGTCGAAACAGCAACCACCACCAGCCATCGCCGGCGTGGTGGACCTCCGCCGAGTCGGCAGATCATCGCCGGCGACCGCCGCACCCGCTGTTGACTCCAATTTAGAGAACGACGATACCCTATAACAATACGGTAGCGGTTTACCTTACGACGACAACCTACTCCGGCAGTCTTTCCTCTCTCGTTCCCGACCCTCTCTCTCGTTCTCTCTATACCTTGAACTCCAAGCAAAGCAATAAGGAGAAGGGTGCCAACCCTAGGGTTTTAAACAAAAGATAACGGGCTTCCCTCTCCTTTTCTTAACCCGCAAGAAAGAACCCACTAATCTAAACCCTAACCCTAATCATTAATTACAAAAAGAAAAAAATAATAATAACAACTATAATAATAATATTAATCGTATTAATAATAATAATAACAATAATAATAATAATAATAATAAAAATACGGGATGTTACACTCTGGTGCAAGCTGTTGTAATTTTAGGGTTATCGGACGTGTCAAGTTATTTACAGGTTGAGCTGTAGTTTGTGCAATCAGTCGCGGTTACTGCAAATCGGATATGGTCTTTCAGTTGAAAATGAAGATAAAGAGCTACAATCGAGGGGGAGCTTGGGGATCAAAATGTAGCCGAACGCCACTAAAAGTTTTCTGAAGAAAGCAAGGGGGAGAAGATCAGAAATGCTTCCTTTATAAAAATTTAGGGGGAGATTGTTAGAACCAAATTGTCCTAATTAGTGAAAGTTTTATAAAGTAAGCTTGGAGAAGGATTAATTAGTGTTTAGCTAGTTAGTTTAGATAATGGGCTTGGGCTTGGGCTTGGGCTTGATGTAAATGGGCCCTATATATAAAGGGTTTAGGTTTGGGATAAAAGGGTGTGAGAAATCATTTTCAATGAGAGTCGACTAAAGGTGTGAAGTGTATGTTTTTCTTGTAGCTTTGAGAGCTCTCTAATAATACAAGAATCATTTTCTTTTTCATCTTCTTGATTTCTTGTTGAATCCTTTTATTATTTGATTGTTTGGGACTCACAATACCCAAGGCTCTTATTGGATGTTATTTATGATGAGGATGATCGCGAAGTGGAAGTTACCCGCTGATGCGGTAATTATCATATATAAAAAGCATAACAAGTTTTAACCTATAATGCCTAGCCACTGTTTTACCACATATACAGGCAAGCGTACCTGATCGTGAGTAATATAGTGTAGGAAAGTCCAGGTATCATATCTACCACTGGGAACGGTCAAGTTATCGTAGATTATTAGTCTAAATCGGTTTAATTAACCTAAAGGGGGGTTTTGTATGAAAAGGGTTTTGAATACTTAAAAGACAATTAACTGAGTAAAAACTAAGAAAGCAATTAAAATACTGATTTAAGAAGATATTTAGGAAAAACAGCAGTACTTATCATGGTGAAGTGAATCCCCAAAATGGATGATATGAATAAGTCGAAGGTTTGATTGTTTTGACTATTGTAGGAATTTAAGTCTGGGACACCCTAACATGTGAGGATTATGGTTAATGACTAGGACACGATCCTCCTAATCCCAATCCTAAATCGTTTGGTCCACAATCTAGAATCGGTAAACCCTTCCTAATCAATTTTGCAATGGCTCTTTTACTATCCGGTCACTCTTGGTCCAAGTAACCCCTTAACACAACTTCTTGGTCCAAAGTCAGGCTAAGGTAGGTTGATTATCCTTTCGGAGTCTATCTGTTTTGGTCCAACAAATACACCCAACCAAATGAATTCAAATTGCCAAAACACTATTAATCAGAAAAGAACCATAACACACATTCAATTAATCAAAACAAACCAGTAAACATTAATCACAAAATTATCATCCATAAAGGTTCATCGACCATGACAAGCACTACTAATAAAACTACTCACTAATCATGATCAAAACATAAACACAAACAAAAGTGGACATCGACATGATACCGACAGTACAGCGATGGATGATCGGAGATCGATTCCCGCAGCGTATCGGCACCTTTTGTACTCTCACTCTCGTTCCTCCTTGTATCCTGTACTTCTCTCGTGTATCGAACATGTCTTGAACTGAAGTAGGAGGCTGATATTTAAAGGAAAACGCCCAGGGGCCATCTGGCGATCGCCAGACTGCTGGTTTGGCGACGCCAGACACTTAATTCAACCCTAATCTTCAATTCAGTCGAATCTGGCGGCGCCAGATTAGGAATCTCCGAACGCCAAGTGTCTCCTGTGTTGACTTTGTGCATTTTTCACATTTTCTTGCCTTTTTCGTACTTTTCCGTTCCACGACCTCCAAATCCTTCACAAACAATAATAAGCTCTTTTAGTGCATGAAATGATCAGAAATGGGTGAGAAATGGGGTAAAGTCATGCAATTACGTTCCACCAAAACATGTATAATTTTGGTGTTATCAAAATCCCCACACTTAAGCTTTGATTGTCCTCAATCAAAAGACTGAAAAATAAGAAAGATAACTCCAAAATTATCTCCACTCATGATCATCAAAAAGAACAAAGCATACTCACATAGTCGAACACAAAAACAAGACTCATCAAGCAATCGGATACCAAGGCCAACCTTTTACCCTTACATAATATGAATAACAATATAAAGTGTATCTCTCGGGGTAAAAGTTTATATGTAAGTGATCACACCAATACTCGACTAATTCCCGCATGCATAAGCTTGTCACCAAGTCTAATCTCCACCACTGAGAAGTTGTCAACCGTCAAGAGGACTTTAGGGTTGTAATGTTAGGCTAAGGGTTAAGGGTAGGATAAAGGATATATAAGTGACTAAGGGTTTTATAACAAAAACTTGAAAACTCAATCAGTAATGATCCAAACAGTGAAATAGTCTGACTTTCAAACAGTGAAGCTTTTGGGATGAACACTCTCTTTCTTTTAGAATTGGCCTAAGCCTATGGCTTATTTGGGGCACAAATTCTTTTTCAATCTTTTCAGCTCTCATTCTTTTCTTTTTGTATTCTCGACTCTTTTGATATTTCTTTTCTTTTTGAGTCTCAAATATTTTCTTTTCTCTTTTTTTTCAGAGCAGCAACTATGTTGCTTTTGGGCTCTTTAATCTCAATCCAATAAAAACTGTCAGATATGAAAAACTGGATCAAAACATCTCAAGATTCAAATTCAAGTCACGGCCAAAAGATAGATAAAACAATTAGGCTCAAGGATAAAGTGTATAGTGGGTAACAAATGAAAAGGCTAAGGCTCAAAATGGTTTCAAGGGATAAAGTGTTAAAAGTGAACATTTTTCAATTAAAGGCTAGGCAAATCAAATAACCTAAAGATGAGGTTATCTGACGAAGGCTAAAAGGGTTAGAAACGAAGGCCTCTATCAGTGCAATGGTGATAAATACTTCTCTTATGTGGTCTCGACAAGCATTCAAATGACAAGTTCTACCTTGGGTCAAAGTCGGTATTCCTCAAAGAATAAATAACAATTAAGGCTCAAACTCTCAAAGGAATTGGGTGAGGCACTCATGGTAATCAGTATTCCAAGGCATCCTTTTACTCAACTAATCCTATTCAGTGTTCTCCTATGCAAGCAACTCAGTCTCAAAAACAATCTCAGATTTCGAAAAAAATTGGGGTCAAATCTCAAAGCTTTCAAAATTTTGAAAAACGACAATCCATAAGCAAAAAGTAAACCCATTTAAACAGATAAGTCTACATAACCCCCTCCCCACACTTAAAATTTGCAGTGTCCTCAATGCAACAATTAACACAATTAAGGAGTAATTGGGAAAAAGAGAAACTTCCCGGGTTATGTGACGAAATCTGTTCTGATCTGAGAGAGTGGTCCAAAAATTCGTGCTCGATCATAGATCAAAGACCGTAGTATCTACCAAAAAGAAAAAGAAAAAGTAAAAACGAACTAGCAAAAATAAAACCAAACCAAACTATTAATAGCTACTTAAAATCCTAAGCAATCCAACGAAAATAAAATTGTTCAACCAAACACAACCACGCAGTTCAAAAGAAAAATAAAATTGTTTACGACAACCATATCGAATAAAAGAGATAAAAGAGAGAGAGATCAATAAGGGCCACGAGGTTGGTTTTGCCAATCCTCGTAAGTCGGGTAACCGGGCGAAGCATCCTCGGAGTATGGCCAAAAAGGTGATGGAGCATACGCGGTATTCGGTTGAATACCGAAGTTCTGGTTCATCACCCCACTTTGCCAGTTGGCTTGGTGAAGAGAATCCACTGTGTTGTACTCCATGTGCTGTTGATGCCGGCCATAAGAAAGTGACATCTCCGAGAGTTGGTTACTCAAGTCTTGGTAACCCGAATATGTTGTCCAATCCGCCGGTTGTTGACCCACACTTGCCCCACTCGTTCCGCCGGTTTCATGCGTGCTTCTCGGTGCTTGACTTCTCGGTTGACTCCTAAAGGCTTGAGGATTATGGATCCATGCATTGTAGTCTCTTCCAATCATGTGCTCAACTCTCGCCACGCCCATGCCTCGAAGTTGGTCCATGTCGATCAATCCCATCTCCCCGAGGTTTGTCATCGAAGCAATAGCGGCGTCGGTTAGGATACCGAAGTGTTTGGCGAGGCGTGTGATATATTGGCCCCCGAACAAATGACTTCCATCCCGATAGCCGCTCACTTTTGTGAGTTGCATGGCGATAAGATACGGAGCATTCGGATATTTATCATCCGTAGAGAGCTGCTCAAGAAGCCACAAGTCGTGCACGGTCACTTTCTCCTCACTCGAAGAACGAGCGTTTACCGCTTGAATGAGCATGTGGTGTAGAAGTCTATCCGACGAAGCAAGAAAACCTTTCACCTTGAGGTTGCCATGATAATCACCATCACCCAAGATCGACCAAGCCAAACGCGGATCAAAATCATCGGGTCTCTTTGAAGTCGCCCACATGTACTCCTCGAATCCGGGAGCATCAACATCCGATTGGGTATATATCCCCAAGGCAAGAGCAAAGTCGACCAAAGATAGAGATCTCCAAACGCCACCAAGTCGGAAAGTCATGCACGATTGATGAAATTCCGCAAGCGCTTTGATTGCGTCGAAATGAAACGTGGCCACAAACTCCACGATAAGCTCTCGGTAGAGGGTCTCGGCAATATCGAAAACTCGCTCCCATGCATGGCATATGTAGTACTCATTGCCATCCTCGTCGTATGCGTGTTTCTCAAGAATCGCCTTTATGTTGTTTTCTACACTCATTGATCGAAGAAGATCCCAATCGACTCTCTTTGGCATAAGAACTTGGCGGGGAAGAAGTCGGTTAACGATGTCCCGATACTCCTCCCTCTTTCGAGCATTCAAAGTCGGGTCGTTCGCAAACGAGGTGAAAACATGACTTCCATCCGGTGCATGGAAGTTAGTTGCGGCGGTCGTAGACGACCGGGTTCTTTGTCTCTACAAAATCCAATTACCATTGTCTTAGACACATCTCAATCCATGAACACAAAGATAAGGTTTATTCACATTCAAAATTCCAACGAGACAACATCTATACGACTAACAAGTTCAAGCATCACAATCATATACGAATCGAAGGACAAAGGGGATGTGGAACATCCCCACACTTGAACTTCTAGTTCAACCACAATTACAAACCAATCTAGCTAATCAAGAAGGAATGGGGGATTTTGGTGTTCTCAAAATCCCCACACTTATCATTTAACCACAATCACTAGATTAAACAATCAAGTAGCATGCTAGAAACAAGATTTCAATCACAATATAGGGCATGCATTCATCTATAAGCTCTAAATAATCAATGGTGTATCAAGAATAATATTAATTCCATTCAAGCAAACAAACACCATTGATGCCCAAAACAAGATCTCCAATTACCAAATCAAGCAATCCTCACGAAATTAAAGTTAGGAAACCTACCTTGTTCATGTTGAAAGATGAAATTGAAGCTCAAGAAGGTCGAATTTCGCAAGAACGTGAGAGAGTTTGGCGGCGCCTAAGAGAAATTAGGTTTGTGTGTTTGTGAAAAGTGAGAAAAAGAAGGTTTAAAAACCGTCAGTCCCGACTTCGCGTCGTGAAACCCAGGGTTTCGCGTCGCTAAACAGGCAGTTTTCAAAATACCCTAATTTTTAAAAGTTTAGCGTCGCCAAACGGCTCTCTTCGCGTCGCGAGGTTCGAAATTTTTACCTGTTATCGTGGCTTACCAACTTTGCGTCGCCAGATTTGGAATCTAGCGATCGCGAAGTGCTCCCTGTTTCCAACTTTTGAGAATCTGCATCGCACTCCGAATTCGCTCGAATTTGGTTTCTATCTCCTCCGTATGGTTACCTAAGCAATATCAAATGAAAACATTAATTAAAACACATACGAAAATCATTAAAACGAAAGAAAACGAAAAAGCTCGGGTTGCCTCCCAAGAAGCGCTTCATTTTTGGACGGGTCTAGAGCTCGACCCCAATTTCGGCTCATTTCTTGGCACGTCGGGCTGAAGAGCCCTTCTTTTTTCTGTGATCCTTCTTGGAGGATCCCGGTTCCTTGAGTTTTTGATCCTTTTGGTGCATCGGGTTCGGATAATCCTCCGTTTTCTTTCCAAGCTCATGCGGGAGTAACGGACGGTTCGTGCTCTTGTTGTAGGCCAGAGAAGGATCCTCGTATGGTTCATCGAGGTGTCTAACTAGCTCTGCGTTAGGATCAAAGTAAATCCGATTGTCTCCATATCCTAAGCTCGTCACTTGGTTGCGCATATCGGTATTCACTTGAGCGGTGTGTAAGAAAGACCTCCCGAGGATTATCGGGATTTCTGTGTTCTTTGGGAGATTAGCTATAATGAATTCCGTGTAATAAACAAACTTCCCAATGCGAATCGGGACTCCTTCCGCTATCCCCAACGGCTTTGTCATGTAACCGTTCACGCCTCGGTATTGATAGTCTGTTGGAAGGATCTGTGTAATTCCCATTTTCCTGCAAAAACCAACGGGCATGATATTAAGTGCGGCACCTGAATCCACTAAAGAAAGACCTTTAAATTTATGACAAGAAATAGGTAAGTTGTAACTCTCTGGATCATGTCGGATAGGTGCAATGTAAACGAGGTCGTCCTCCGGTGCTTTCTCTTTCTCTTTTTCCTTGCCTTTGTCTTCTTTCTTTGGGATCACGAATTCCGCATATCCACCTTGCTTTCCATATTCTTCCTCATCATCATCACTTGAAGCTTCGGGCATCTTGAGTCTCAGATGTTCAAACGACACGGTGAACCCCTCAGAGTCGTAATCCGTGGCATAATCGGGTTCACTTTCACTCTCGGTTTCCACGTATTTCTTTGTGTAGATGTCCGTCCACTTCTTCTTTGATGGTTCTCCGGTCATCATGAGCATTGGCTTTACATTCTCCACCTTCGGGTTGACTTGTGTTTGCGTTGGCAACTCGCCTTGAGTTCTTTCACTTAGCATTTGCGAAACACGTCCAACCTGCAATTCCAAATTCTGGATGGTGCTTTGGTGATTACGTAAGTATGAACTTACCTCATCGTTTAGCTTCTTTTGCGCATCCATGAATTGGACAATCCGATCTTCGATAGAGACACGTGACTCCCCATCCGGTCTTTGGTTCTGTTGAGTCGGTGCGAAGAAACCGCGAGGTCTCGGGATGAAGTTTCGATTGTTGTTCCACCTCCCTTGATAATCGCCTCGGTTAAGATAGTTCACCTCCTCGGGTGTCATCATTGGTCTGTTCGGGCAATCTTTGGTCAAATGTGGTCCATTGCACTCCTCGCATCCAACCTGCAAAGCATGAACAGATTTAATTAGTTCTTCTATTTTGCGTTCAAACCTTACCTGTTGGTTTTTCATTACGGCTAATTCATCGGATGGATCGAAGTCGGTTGATATCTTTCCGGCCATCCTCGGGATTTGCAATCGCTTGTCCGTCCTCCAATCTATGTTGTGTATGAGCATGTCCTCGAGAAGCTTATATCCTTCCGTGGGCGTTTTTGTTAGGATTATGTGCGAGACAGTAACAAGGTTACCGTATCCAATGTTATAGGACACTAGTAGGTCACACCGCTGCACACTAAATAAGAGGATGTTTGGATTACTTGGTTGAGAGAAATAATTAATCGTTTATTAATTATAAAAGGAGAAAGAAAGAAATAAATAATTAGTTGAATTATTTATAAATTAATTAATCAGTTGAATTAATTAATAAAGAGATAATTATGGAATATATATTTAATTATCAGGTTGATAATTATAAGGGTATTCCATATGGTATCAAACACTGCCTTATTAGTTAATATAAATAAAGGCATAAGGTTTGATTGAATAATAACTGAATTGATAATTCTCAAAAATAATCTCTCTCTTTTCTCTCTTCCACCGCCGGCGATCATAGGCTCGAAGCGAGAACCGAAATTTTCGTTTGCGGAGAAATCTGTGGTGGTGGTCTAGCAACCGTTCCTCGAGACGTGTCAGTAGCGGTGTACCCCCTACAAGCATTCTGGAAGTTTATTCATCAAAGGTAAACCATCAAACCCACTTTAATTGTATCTGTTATGGTTAGGATTGGATCCTCGATTGGGAATCAGTTTTTGTTATCCGCTGCGCATGTTTATGCCTATGGTTCCCAACAGTGGTATCAGAGCCACTTCCTAAACCTAACAGATCAGGTTTAAGCTGCTTGTTAGTTAATTAGGTTTTATAAAAAAAATCGTTAATTTGTTAAAAATCTGATTTTTGTAAACCTAACGAAACGACGATCGGCGGCGGAACGGCGGCAGTTAGCCGGCCGGACCTCCAGGCCGATCGCCGTCGATTCTCTACCGGCCGCACCACCCGATTGGTGGCTGCGGTACCGGCTGTCATGGTATGCGCCGGCCACACCACCCGCTTGGTGGTTGTGGCGTCGGCCATCGTCGACCGCGAAGGAAAACCACCACCGCACCACCGATTGTGGTGGCGGTGGTGTCAATCGAACCCAAACCGCCGATCGGCGATGGGTAACCATGATCGACCACCTAGGCGGTGGCGATCAATCGGAGGGAGTGGATGGCAGCGGTGATCGCCGCTTGCCTGTCGAATCTCAACCAGCCGCACCACCAGTTACGGTGGTGGCGGCGTTCGCTGTTTTCTGTCGCGTGATCGCGGCGGCAGTGGTGGTCAAGTCCACTGCTGTCGCCGGTGGACTATGGTGGCGATGGTATCGATTGCGGCGGCGGTGGTGGCTTTCCAGCCGCTGCTGTCGCCGACGATTGTTGTTACGATGGGCGGCGGTGGTGGCTCCTTAGCTGCTGCCGTCGCCGGTTGTTTTTGGTGACAGCGGTGGTTGCTGCGGCGGTGGTGGCTATCGGAGTCGCCGCTGCCGGCGGCGATTGCGGGAGGAACGGGCGGCGGTGGTGGCAATTGCGTCATCATCGTCGCCGGCGTTGAAAACCACCGATCGACGGTCACGTTTTGACGGATCGGTGGTAATCGAAATCGTTGTTCGTCCCAATCGTTTATCGTTGACGGATCCAGATAAGGATTCGTTTCCGGATAGTTTTTGAGATAAAGGATCGTTTTATCAGATAAGTTTTAAAACGATTCAAGATTAAGTTTAATTAATTTGTTTTAAATTAATTTATGTTTTTATAATTATCCGATTAAAATCCAGTTGTATTTTAATTCGTTTAATTGTATTGAGTCATAGCTGAACCCTTTTAGACCCGTGGTTGTGTTTTTATTTATTTTATCCGTTTTAGAATAGTTGGGAGGCCTGCGTGCCATTTACAAAACTACTTGTAATTTTAAATTATTAGAATAGTTGGGAGGCCTGCGTGCCATTAAAAGCCCATTTGTAATAGTTAGTTCTAATCATCAAGACGGAGACAAGATGTCGACCATGGATCGCGGAGCCAGTGGGAGTACCAGAAGACGAAGACTTTTGTCACTTAGGGTTGAGACCGTTGTTTTTGTGTTGGCTCACAAAACAACATTAGCTTAAGGGTTTAGGCTATGACTGTGCTTTTTATATTTAAATTGCGTGGTTGTTTTACGTAATTGTTGTTAAATATAAATTGCCCTTTTGGATGATTGTTTTAAAAGATAAAAGGATACAAATACAGTTAGTGTTTGGATCCAGTTTTTCAAAGTTTTGGAAAAGGAAAACTGGCAATTTAGACCCTTGTTAAAATCATAGATTAGTAAGTGCAACCCACTTTAGGGGCACTTCCGGTGTAAGGTACATAGGGCGTTGTAAGTGCACACACTATGAACGCCCGGGTTCAAACCGAAACTGGAAGGTGATAAAACTCTGCGAATTATCTCCGGGT
The DNA here is from genome assembly GCA_030169165.1 of Centaurea solstitialis. Taxonomy (NCBI): domain Eukaryota; kingdom Viridiplantae; phylum Streptophyta; class Magnoliopsida; order Asterales; family Asteraceae; genus Centaurea; species Centaurea solstitialis. The sequence continues at coordinate 56,309,756 of CM058042.1, read as the reverse complement.
GGTACCGGCCAGAGTTTGTCCAGGTCCCGGGTGGTGCAATCTATTTTGGTAATTATTTATTCACTGGGTGGTACCAGGCCAAAATGCACTAGAGGGACTAAATATGCACGGATTATTAATATCCGATGTCCCGACGATCTAGAAGTCGTATTTTCAGATAGGAATACGATTGGTATAGTTTTACCTACCATAGATCGCATGAGTCGGTTTGACATGATCACATGCTTCCCGACACATGTGAAATATGGATTCTAGTCTAATAAATTTATTTTAAGGGTAATAATTTATTAGAATTATATAATTATAAACTAAATTGGAATTTATATTCTTCTGTAGATGTCTCCAATTAGCATTCCGTTTTATTCACCTGAGGAATCACTTCGCCTTATTACGGGCAAGTGGAAGCTTACGGGCCAGAACTTTCCAGTTTGGAAGTTGCACTTACAGAATGTTTTGAGTGCCCAGGGTAAGCTTTATGTGATCAATAAGCCCATGTCACGACCCAAAAGCAATGCCCCAGAAGAGGAATTTGCTGAATATTTCAGATTCATGGCAGATGAATCGGATGTAATGTCCATTCTAGTTTTCTCTATGTCACCCGAGTTCACGGGAGACATAAGAGTGAAATTCTGTCACGAGGTCGTAAGGAATGTACAAAACCAGTTAGGTTTCTACAAACACACGGGCAAGCTTTTGATCATGCAAGAGATTCTCTCCCTGAAGCTACAGAAGGGTCAGTCAGTTAAAAAGCATCTTATTGAAATGAGAAGGCTTTTTAAATGTTTATCACGTCTGGGGTACAAGATGACTCAGGAAGAGTTAGTATACCTCATGTGGTTCTCCCTCACAAAGGAAGTACAGGACACAGCTAGTGCCTACATGAAGGAACCAAAGAACGACGTGGATAAAGTTCATGAAGATATCCTGGCCAGTCTAGAGCCAGTACCCGAACCTGCGAATCTCATGGACACTGATATAATTGATGAGCTGGGAGATCTGAGTTGCCCAGAGTGCGGCAGCGAGGATATTTGCGAGCACTCGATGAATATCGACCAGATAGAGATCGGTTTATCCGATGCTCCAGGTATCTTTATGATAGATTGCTTAATCACTTCTTATGAATCATGGGTAATTGATACAGGCAGTGGTAACCACATTTGTAATCATTTACAAGGATTCACTAGAAGAAAGACTCTGAGGAAGGACCGTTCGAACCTACGAGTTGGCGAAGGCACTCCGTTGATTGCTGAAGCCGTGGGATCTTATAGTCTTAGTTTACCCTCGGGTCTAGTTTTGGAACTGGATAATTGTATATTATATTCCAAATATGATTAAGAATGTATTGTCTTTTGATTTGTTGGTAGACCAAGGCTTTTATTATAAATATTCTTATAAAATGATTTCAGTCTTTAAAGATAATATTTTCTATTTTAAAGCTACACCCGTAGATGGTCTATACACTGTAAATCTTAAAGACAACAATAGTGAAATCTATCATATAAGTAAGCGATCCAAGGATATTGAGGATCAAACTTACCTCTGGCATTGTCGTTTAGGCCATATAAACAAGAAACGCGTTGAACTACTCCTAAAAGGAGGTTTTCTTGGCAATTTCGACTATAAACCTTTTGATAATTGCGAATCTTGTTTATCTGGCAAAATGACAAAGCAACCTTTCAACAGTGAGAATGAAAGGGCTACTGACTTGCTTGAAATATCCACACAGATGTATGTGGACCTTTCAGTCATGTAGCAAGAGGAGGATACCGGTACTTCATTACCTTCACTGACGACTTCAGTAGGTATGGTTATGTCTACTTGATGAGACATAAATCTGAAACCTTTGAGAAATTCAAGGAATATCAGAATGAAGTACAGAATCTACTTGACAAGAGGATCAAGTTCTTACGGTCAGATCGTGGTGGCGAATATCTCAGTGATGAGTTTGACAATCATCTGATGGAGTGTGGGATTGTATCCCAACTTACACCTCCGTATACACCTCAGATGAACGGTGTATCAGAAAGGAGAAATCGTACTTTGCTTGACATGGTACGAACGATGATGTGTCATTCTTCGCTGCCAATATCATTCTGGGGACACGCGCTCGAAACAGCAGCACACATACTGAACAGAGCGCCAACAAAGTCGGTAGAAAAGACTCCATACGAGTTATGGAAGGGTAAGAAACCCAACATATCTTTTCTGAAAATTTGGGGTTGTGAGGTTTACGTCAAACGACCTACCTCAGAAAAACTCAAACCCAAATCCGACAAGTGTTTCTTCGTTGGATATCCCAAGACCACCGTGGGATATTATTTCTACAACCCTGAAGAGAACAAAGTGTTTGTTGCTCGAAATGGAAAATTTCTGGAAGAAAAGTTTCTCAGTTTAGAGAACACCAGAAAGGATGTAGATCTACAGATAGTAGATGAAGAAAGCACTACACCAGTTGTTGAGCCAGAAATTCAACATAACAATGTTGAACCTCAATCAGAGCCGATTGAGGAAGTGCAAACACAGGACCTTCGCAGATCCAGCAGGGTAAGACAAGAACCAGATAGGTATCTTGGGTTCCTAGTCTCTCAAGATAGTGGAGACTTAAATGAACCAACATCCTATGGAGAAGCTGTGTCAGGCAGTGAGTCTGAACAATGGCAGGAAGCCATGAAGGCCGAGATGCAATCCATGTACGATAACCAAGTTTGGGAGTTGACTGATTTGCCACAACACTGTAAGGCTGTTGGACGCAAATGGGTTTTCAACAAGAAAACCGACATGGATGGGAACGTACACACCTTCAAAGCCAGACTGGTTGCAAAAGGATTCACGCAAACTCATGGCATTGACTATGATGAAACCTTTTCACCAGTGGCAATGTTAAAGTCAATTAGGATTCTTATGGCCATCTCAGCGTACTTTAATTACGAGATTTGGCAAATGGACGTCAAGACAGCCTTTCTGAATGGAAAGTTAACAGAAGACGTCTATATGGAACAACCAGAGGGGTTTGAAGATCCTAAGAATCCTAATAAGGTGTGTAAACTACTAAAATCTATTTATGGATTGAAGCAAGCATCTCGAAGCTGGAACTTACACTTTGATGAGCGAATCAAAGAGTTTGGTTTTACCAAAAGTGAGTTCGAGCCGTGTGTCTACACTAAGTTCAGTGGGAGCATAGTAACCTTTTTGGTCTTATACGTAGATGACATTCTGCTCATAGGAAACGATGTGCCAACTTTACAGAGTGTTAAGAGTTGGTTAAGCAAATGTTTCCAGATGAAAGACCTTGGAGAAGCCGCTTATATACTCGGTATAAAGATCTACAGAAATAGATCTAAGCGGCTTATCGGGCTTAGCCAAAGTACGTATATCGATAAAATCTTGAAGAAATTCAGGATGGATGAATCCAAGAAAGGATTTATCCCGATGCAACATGGCATAGTGTTAAGTAAAACACAGTGTCCTGTTTTTAGTCAAGATCAGGACAAAATGAAATCGGTCCCATATGCTTCAGCAATTTGATCGATTATGTATGCCATGCTATGTACTAGGCCCGATGTTGCTTACTCAGTAAGTGTTACGAGCAGATACCAACAGAATCCAGGTGAACCCCATTGGGTGGCTGTCAAGAACATTCTTAAATATCTGAGAAGAACAAAAGAAATGTTCTTGGTCTTTGGAGGTACTGAGGATGAAATTAGTGTCACCGGGTACTCTGACGCTAGTTTCCAGACCGACAGAGATGACTTCAGGTCACAGTCAGGGTATTTCTTTACCCTAAACGGAGGTGCGATCTCATGGAAGAGCTCGAAGCAGGACACAATTGCAGACTCAACTACAGAGGCAGAGTACATTGCAGCATCTGATGCGGCAAAGGAAGCTGTCTGGCTGAGGAACTTTCTATCGGATCTCAGAGTGGTTGCCAGTATCTCGAGACCGATCGATATATTCTGTGATAACTCTGGAGCCGTGGCGCAAGCAAAGGAACCTAGAGAGCATCACAAGTCGAGACACGTGCTCAGAAAGTATCACCTCATCCGAGAGATCATTGGAAGAGGAGATGTGAGAATATGCAAGATTCCAACAGAAGACAATGTCGCAGATCCGCTGACAAAGCCACTAGCAAGGGTAAAGCATGAGGCACATGCGAATTCCATTGGGATGCAATACCTGGAAGCCAGTAGCTAGTTCTTAGTTTATTAATTATGACTATAGTCTAATTTAGAAACAATGTAATCATGTAAGGTTTTTATTTCACAGTGTGTTGGAAATAAATGGAGGTTTTAATTTCATGATTGTTCTAAATTAACTATTTTTTGCATATTTAACGTATCCATGATTTTACAAAGTTTTGTATGAAATCTAAAATTTCCGTAGCCACTTATTGAAATGGGAATTTCAATAAGGAGTTTAACGCTATTATGAATACTTGATGATTTATTCAAGGTAAGGAATAAAAGCACAAGTAATGTGACCAAGTATTTATAGATACTCATCAGAGAGTTTGGGTATTGGAAGTGACCAGTAATCAAGTCTGCTTCATGGTGCCTCAGTCATAAGCATAGACTTGATAGGTTGTCCTTAGACCTGAGATACTTGGTTTGGGAACATGAGGACCACTGTACTCTTAGCGCGTACTAACGCTGCACCGTAACTGGGTGGCCATACGGGACGTGACTAGATGCAGCGGAAGCCGTGGATCCAAATGCAAGTAGTCAAGAAGGGATTTGCACCTCTTTCAAAAGAGAGATATTTCCGGGCCCCTTGACGATTAAGATTGGCAGAAAACGCGTGGCCACGCTCGGATAGAATAACAGGGGTTATTTAGTAATATCCGTTACTGCAGGCAATCAAAATCAGAGTCAAGAAATACTTGATTTTTAGAAATGAATCCTCCACTCCATGTCTTAAAATCACTTTAGAAATATCGTGTGCAAAAGGAATGAACCTGTGTACAAATTCAAGCGTGAATTGTATCTCTAGATGTAAGAGATCTTATAACCTGGTTAACCTAAGTGTCTGGCTAGGGACCTCCTTAGGCTAATGGTAACAGTACAGTTACATGTCTAGCACAAGTGGGAGTCTGTTAGGATTATGTGCGAGACAGTAACAAGGTTACCGTATCCAATGTTATAGGACACTAGTAGATCACACCGCTGCACACTAAATAAGAGGATGTTTGGATTACTTGGTTGAGAGAAATAATTAATCGTTTATTAATTATAAAAGGAGAAAGAGAGAAATAAATAATTAGTTGAATTATTTATAAATTAATTAATCAGTTGAATTAATTAATAAAGAGATAATTATGGAATATATATTTAATTATCAGGTTGATAATTATAAGGGTATTCCATATGGTATCAAACACTGCCTTATTAGTTAATATAAATAAAGGCATAAGGTTTGATTGAATAATAACTGAATTGATAATTCTCAAAAACAATCTCTCTCTTTTCTCTCTTCCACCGCCGGCGATCATAGGCTCGAAGCGAGAACCGAAATTTTCGTTTGCGGAGAAATCTGTGGTGGTGGTCTAGCAACCGTTCCTCGAGACGTGTCAGTAGCGGTGTACCCCCTACAAGCATTCTGGAAGTTTATTCATCAAAGGTAAACCATCAAACCCACTTTAATTGTATCTGTTATGGTTATGATTGGATCCTCGATTGGGAATCAGTTTTTGTTATCCGCTGCGCATGTTTATGCCTATGGTTCCCAACAGTTTTATACATGAAGACACCACCTGCAGATGAATCCAAAGTAGCTCGTGAAGAATAAGCAAGTCCACTATAGAAAGTTTGAACCTGTTCACTCTTATTCAACTCGTGACTCGGGCACGAGTTTAAGAGGTGCTTGAAACGTTCCCATGCTTCGGATATAGTCTCCCCATCTTGTGGTTGGAAAGATCGGATCTCGGTTCTCAGTTTGTCGATTTTGGATGGTGGAAAGAATCGGGAAAGGAACTTTGAGCGAAGTCCTTCCCATGTAGTGATTGAACTTGGCTCTAAGGATCGCAACCAAGCCCTAGCTTCTCCGGTAAGCGTTAGAGGGAAGACCCGAAGACGAATTGCATCATCCCGGTCTGCCTCTGTTTTGAACAGATCACAAATATCCACGAAGTTCTCCATGTGAACGATAGGATTGCTATCGTTTTTCCCGTCGAAGGTAAGGTCCTTGATCATGTGTAGGAGCTTCCCCGGGATTTCTTTGTTTAGGTTCGGCTTCGTGATTGGATTGGTGGGTACTGTTGGAGCGGCTCTCCTGGCAGTCCACATCGGTGCCTCGTCTCCCATCTCAAAAATCAAAGCTCTCGGGCGAACTTTGTTTGTTTTTTACTTCTTTTTGTTTCTTTTTCTGAATTCTCTCTCCGACTCCTCAAATGGCTCTAACAAGTCTGCCGTGACTGAAATCACAATAAACGGTTACGGGCAACTTGCGGGAAACAAAGAGATAAAATAAAAATAAAGATAAAACTAACTAATTAAACTAGAAAGCGAAAAACTTGCAATGGACAGAATCCCTCACAAGGATCGATTAACAAAACTAATAAAGACTAAAATCTAACAACTACCGTTCCCCGGCAGCGGCGCCAAAAACTTGATGCAGTAATTATCATATATAAAAAGCGTAACAAGTTTTAACCTCTAATGCCTAGCCACTGTTTTACCATATATACAGGCAAGCGTACCTGATCGTGAGTAATATAGTGTAGGAAAGTCCAGGTATCGTATCTACCACTGGGAACGGTCAAGTTATCGTAGATTATTATTCTAAATCGGTTTAATTAACCTAAAGGGGGTTTTGTATGAAAAAGGGTTTTGAATACTTAAAAGACAATTAACTGAGTAAAAACTAAGAAAGCAATTAAAATACTGATTTAAGATGATATTTAGAAAAAACAGCAGTACTTATCACGGTGAAGTGAATCCCCAAAATGGATGATATGAATAAGTCGAAGGTTTGATTGTTTTGACTATTGTAGGAATTTAAGTCTGGGACACCCTAACATGTGAGGATTATGGTTAATGACTAGGACACGATCCTCCTAATCCCAATCCTAAATCGTTTGGTCCACAATCTAGAATCGGTAAACCCTTCCTAATCAATTTTGCAATGGCTCTTTTACTATCCGGTCACTCTTGGTCCAAGTAACCCCTTAACACAACTTCTTGGTCCAAAGTCAGGCTAAGGTAGGTTGATTATCCTTTCGGAGTCTATCTGTTTTGGTCCAACAAATACACCTAACCAAATGAATTCAAATTGCCAAAACACTATTAATCAGAAAAGAACCATAACACACATTCAATTAATCAAAACAAACAAGTAAACATTAATCACAAAATTATCATCCATAAAGGTTCATCGACCATGACAAACACTACTAATAAAACTACTCACTAATCATGATCAAAACATAAACACAAACAAAAGTGGACATCGACATGATACCGACAGTACAGCGACGGATGATCGGAGATCGATTCCCGCAGCGTATCGGCACCTTTCGTACTCTCACTCTCGTTCCTCCTTGTATCCCGTACTTCTCTCGTGTATCGAACATGTCTTGAACTGAAGGAGGAGGCTGATATTTAAAGGAAAACGCCCAGGGGCCATCTGGCGATCGCCAGACTGCTGGTTTGGCGACGCCAGACACTTAATTCAACCCTAATCTTCAATTCAGTCGAATCTGACGGCGCCAGATTAGGAATCTCGCGAACACCAAGTGTCTCCTGTGTTGACTTTGTGCATTTTTCACGTTTTCTCGCCTTTTTTCGTACTTTTCCGTTCCACGACCTCCAAATCCTTCACAAACAATAATAAGCTCTTTTAGTGCATGAAATGATCAGAAATGGGTGAGAAATGGGGTAAAGTCATGCAATTACGTTCCACCAAAACATGTATAATTTTGGTGTTATCACCCGCGAAATGAATGCTAAAGCGATGATACTATTTCGTCGTCATTTGTCAGATACAATGAATTCTGAATTTATAGCAATCACCTCACCAAAGGCATTATGGGACTCTTTGAAAGAGCGCTTCGATCATCAAAAGCCCATACAGCTCCCTGAAGCCCACCAAGATTGGCTAAATTTGCGATTCCAAGACTTTACTATCGCTACTGAGTATAACGCTGAAGTTTGTAGAATCCGCTCTCTTCTCCATTACTATGGTAAAAACTTGACTGATAATGATTTATTGGAGAAGATATACATTACATTTCCTAGCTCTGACAACTTGCTTCAAAAGCAGTATCGTCAATCCAAGTTCCAAACGTTCCCTGAGTTGATTACACAATTATTATTGGATGAGAAAAATATCATCGTTTTAATGAGAAATAACAATTCTCGTCCTGTTAGGACAAAAGCAACTCTAATGCCGGATGCTAATGTTGTTCATGGTCCTCACCCACATCGCCAGTCGTCCCGAAGGCCAGTGAATCGTGGTGAGCCTAAAACTCTCCATGCCAAGCGAGGTTCGGAAAATCATCCTTACCGACGACCTGTGACCCCCAAACAGTCTCGTGCTAGGAACAACAACAATAGGGTCAGTCGTCCCAAAGCAAGAGATGATGCAAATGATAAAACTCTATTTTACAAATGTGGTGGTTATGGTCATATGCAAAGGACTTGTAAGGCTACTCCCCAAGAAGCTGAAAACTATCATAAGGGAAGAAAAGTCAAAACAAATGTTGTCGAAGCTTAGAATAAAATTCTTGAGACCCCTGATTTTGTGGCTCAAATAGAATAATAAGGATATGGTAGTCTATCTTATAATAATTGACCTATTTTTTAGCTCCTGGATTTTTTTTCTCTCCATTTGGATTATGTTTTCCATTTGGATTTGAGTATTTCTTTTGGATTATGGTTTTATTTTTCTGAATAAGTTTTCTCTTTCCTTGTGAATCTTTTTTAAGTGTAACCTACTCTAAATTATTTTTTACTTTTAGGCATGCATTGTGGGGCAGTTGATTGTCTGGTTGATAATGGTAGTACCCACACTATCCTACCACTATCCTAAAAAATAAGTGTTATTTTATCAACTTTACACCTAAAGTGACCTCATTGTCAACAATTTCGGGCACGTGTCGACCCTTGTTGATGGCTTTGGTAAAGCCCAATTTATGTTGACAAATGGTACTCTCTTGACCATTTCAGAGGCCTTATATTCTTCAAGGTCCAGTCGTACATTGTTGTGTTTTAAGGATATTTGTTAGGACCAAATTGTCCTAATTAGAGAAAGTTTTATAAAGTAAGCTCTGAGAAGGAGTAATTTGTAATTAGCGAGTAATTGTAGCTAATGGGCTTGGGCTTGGGCTTGATGTAATTGGGCCCTATATATAAAGGGTTTAGGGTTTGGGAAGAAGGTGTGAGAAGCCATTTCAATGAGAGTATAGTAAGGAGAGTTGGTGTGAGTTCTTGTAAGTCTTTGAGAGCTCTCATCAATAAACACAAAAACTTTTCATTCATCTTCTTGATTTCTTCTCTTAATCCTCTTATTCTTTGTTTGTTTGGGACCAACAAATGGTATCAGAGCCAAATAAATCATCAGATTTGTTTGTTCCTATTGAATCATTCAATTAGAGGAGTTTTTATTTTTGGGTTTTGAAGCATTGTTCTTGAAGAAAAGTTTGAATCTGAGTTTTGTGGTTTGGATATGGATGGAGATGATGAAGATGGGTATTTGGGTTGAGATTTGAAGCAACTTTAGGCTTGATTTCATGTATTTTACAAGTTGTTTTCTTCAATTTCTCGGAGCTGGAAAGGATGTTCAAGTATCCCGACCCGGGAAACTCGAATCTTCAAGTTTTCCCGACCCGGGAAACTTGAATCTTCAAGTATCCCGACCCGGGAAACTCGAATCTTCAAGTTTCCCGACCCGGGAAACTCGAATATCCCGACTTCAGATTCTCAAGTTTCCCGACTCCAAACATGTTTCCCGACCTGCAATTTCCCGACTCCAGATCGATGAGGTTTCCCGACATCAATTTTGGAATCGGAATTTTGGGAGTCGGAGTTTACGTCGGAGTTATGTTTCTTTTTGGAGTCGGAGATTGCGTCAAGAGAAAAAAAGGGAAATTGGAATCTGCAAAAGTTATTTCCCGACTCCAGACGTCAAATCAATTTGGGAGGATATTGATTTTGTATTGAAAAAGTCAAAATCAAAATATATTGATTTGTTTCCCAAGTCACGTGAAAATTGTTTCAATCTTGTGGAAATTTACAGATTTGGTCCCTTGATTTTGAATATGATGGCACTTTAAAATTCCAAGTTTAAAGTTGTGACACTGCCAGTCCCTGGAGTTTTCAAAGACAAGTTTGCAACATCTGTCATTTTTGGTCACTGCAATTTTATGTTACACTTTGACAAAGTGACAAATCCAATCCCTGGAGTTTTATTCCGGATAAGATCGGGGATTATCAGATGCGCTTTAAGTTTTATTCATTTTGGGCCTCCCACTCTTAATGGGCTTTGATGTTTAATATGTGTTGATCCAGCTCTCCTAAGACCTGATGAAATGATAATGATCCTGTTACTTTACTTAGTGAATAGGTCTTTACTTCTGTTATAGCTTGAGGAATTATCACTGAGACTGTTCAGTGTTAATCCATGTTACTTATGTTGTAACTTATTTTTATAGTCATCAGGATCAGGATCAGGAGATAGACGAGTCTGTTCTGACGTCTACTGATCCTGACCATCAAAGTGAAGACCTCCTGAAGACATCAAGATCATACTCAAGAACCATCAGCGAAGTCAAAGAATTAGCTGATGACAGGACCAGCATGCTCGTGATCTGAAGACGGAACTCAGTGATAGCAGGCTGCTCAAATTCGTATGACATCCTGAAGACTCATCAGGATACAGTGACCTCTGATCAACCTCAGTATCAGAGCATTCCTCACTGATCAGTATCCTGATCCTGAAGGATTAGTGTAATGTCTTAATCTAATGCACAAAAGGATTATCCGCCTTTACTGACACAAAAAGTACATAAGGACAGTCTCTTTTCTGTTCCCTCCGTACTTATTAGACCTCAAGGCAACTGTTTACATGAACCATCTTTTGCATACCATGCAAAGGATATTTGTTTGTAGTAAATAGTACATAGGACCACTTAGAGTGTGACACGTACACAAAAGTGTGTCTGCATGCATTTAATGCATGGGGTATAAATAGGACTTGAAAGAAAGGTTCTCCATACCTCTTCTTGACCTTACTTATCACCCAAAATCCTTTCTTTCTTATTCCCTCTATCTTCTTCTCTTTTCTAGTCTTCTCACTCTAGTGCATAGTGAAAGAAACTTAGATTGTTTAGTTTAGACTTTAGTCTTTTCTATTTCCGCAACAATCTGTAAATTCATATTGTTAATACAACAAAGAATTTAAAAGTGAAAATTTGGTGTGATTATATTCAACCCCCCGCCCCTTCTATAATCCCATACATTATCCTTACTTGAAGGTCACCCCTTTGGGACCAACAATATGGCCCAAATGATTGATCACTTTCAGTTGCGCTCCAGATCCACCTAGATTCAAATACAGATTCAGATACATTTGATGTTTCAAAATCCCTGCGCTTAAATAACCACTTTTCTTTCCCAATTGGTTTGTAAATATCACATCAGCCACGTTTTAGCCCAAATTCAGTTTTCAACCGTGAAGATTGAATTTCTCTCATTTTCCCAACTGCTCCAGATTTTTTGAAGATATGTCAGATTTGTAACGATTTCAGAACGACGGTGATCGGATTCTGCATTTGGTTAGATTACTCAAAAGCCTGACGCTCTGCAACCATTATTCTAGAGTTTTTCTTAGATGGAATTATTCCTCTTAGGAGTGAGAGTTGAGTTTTTCCTTTGGATGCCACCTTCGGTGAATGGTACTATTGTTATGTGCTCAATTCCTAACCATTTTACCGTTGTGGAGGCTCGGTTGCAATCTAGAATTTTGAGTAACGGTCGTCATCCATCTGACTAAGAAGACTAGATCTGGATTTGATTACTTGACATTTTGGAAGATTTTAGGAAATCGACTATTTTCCGAGCAGTAGAGAGATCAAAGTTGAGTATCTCGTTCAGTATCTACTCCCAGTTTTTCAAGCCATACGGTGTTTCGGTGATCCAAGCTTCAGTGTTTTCCCTGTTGTGAGCTTATCAGATTTAGAGCTCTTATGTCGAATTCCTATTCAACACGAGGTGAAAGACAGATCCTTTATTTTTTTTTGCTGATCTGCACTGTAACTCACGCATGCATCTATCCCTTTGTTTTTCTTTGTGATCTACATAATTGGATGAATCAACATGCCCTGGTGCAAGCTGTTGTATTCTACGATTATTAGACGTGTCGAGTTATTTACAGGGTGAGCTGTATTTTGTGCAATCAGTCACGGTTATTGTACATCGGATCTGGTATTTCAGTTGAAACTGAAGACAAAGAGCTATAATCGAGGGGAGCTTGGAGATCAAAATGTAGCCGAACGCCACTAAAGTTTTCTGAAGAAAGCAAGGGGGAGAAGATCAGAGATGCTTCCTTTATAAAACTTTAGGGGGGGATTGTTAGGACCAAATTGTCCTAATTATAGAAAGTTTTATAAAGTAAGCTTTGAGAAGGAGTAATTTGTAATTTGCTAGTAATTGTAGCTAATGGGCTTGGGCTTGGGCTTGATGTAATTGGGCCCTATATATAAAGGGTTTAGGGTTTGGGAAGAAGGTGTGAGAAGCCATTTCAATGAGAGTCTAGTAAGGAGAGTTGGTGTGTGTTCTTGTAAGTCTTTGAGAACTCTCATCAATAAACAGAAGAACTTTTCATTCATCTTCTTGATTTCTTCTCTTAATCCTCTTATTGTTTGTTTGTTTGGGACGAACAATATTCGACAAAACAAGTTTCACATTGAGACTGCTACAAAAAATGGTATTGAATACCTATACATTACCTCCAATCAATACGACCAAAAGCGTGTATTGGAGAAGTTGAGAGGTCTTTCAAGTGGTTTGTATGTTACCACGATCCAAAACTGTTGTCCCCTAAAAACAATGAAATGCAATTGAAATGGATGGAAATCCTCTAAGAATAAGATGAAATCAATGTAAGCTTTTATAAAACTCAACAATGGTGAACTTTGCCCAATTTAGTATATTATTGATTCCAACACAAAACCCTAAACATCCTTTTCCTTTTATAGGAGAAAGGAAGTTACAAAAGATGTCAACAATGGCCCCGAGGTTCCAAACCTCAAACAGGGGTTTAAACAAAATATGATTGTTTACGAAACAAGGAAACTAAACTAGAAAGCATTTAAAAGATAGTTGATTCTGACTCTTCTCAACACTTGGGTTCTACAATCTCCCCCTTTGAGAAGCAGTCAGAATGGTGGAGGTAACTCCAGAGCAGGTTCCCACTTGGACATCTGCAGATACTCTTCCCACTCGCCTATGATCCGTGCTCTCATCTGCATTGCAGCCTCAGCTCGTCTGTACATCATCCGCTCCTTTAGCTTCTTCTCGATCAACCTCATTGCTTCCAGCAGCTTTCCTTTGCCATCTATGATTCTCCGACTCGGAACCTGATCCGCCAGCAGTCTGCTCTGCATGCCGTTATAGACATAGAGGAGGGTCCCGTCGCAGAACCTGGAGAGCTCTCCAAACCTCATGAACCTGCGCTCCTTCTTCTTCTGAGTGATGTACAGGACTCCGTGCTCAGGTATCCTGGTTGGCATGTAAGGCGTGTAGGCATCGATACCAGGAACGAGCAGGTTTGGTCTCAGCAGGTTGACCTTCGGCTGGCGGCTTTCTATGGCAAGCTGGTAGTCCGTCACTCTCGCGAGAGAGATTGCATGACGGACATATTTCTTCAGTATCTCTGTGCCATCTCTGTAGTGCTCTGGTCGGAGGATCGGGCCTTGGAGGTACTTGATGATCGTGAGAAGGTCTTCTAGATGCACCCGATCTAAGTCAGCTTCTGTGAAGGTCCAGTTCTGCAGTTCACCTCGAGGGACACCGGTGCCGTACATGCGGACATCAAACTCCAGGAACAACTGATGGCCATGTTTGTAGGGGCGCATAGCAGTTACCTTGGTAAAGCGACGTCTGATCCTCTGGCGTCCATGAGTGGCCCAGTTGCACATTCGCTGATGCACGTACGCAGTCCTTCGTCTCTTGTTGCTGATGTGAGAGATCCCGAAGTAGACTTTTCGGGACCAGGCGTGCAGCTTTTCTTGCTGATAGATGCGGGTGAACGTTTCTTCTAGGAACGGACGGAAGATGATGGAGTGGTTCCAGTTGAGCTGGATGACAGTAGGAGCATCGGTTTCTGGATCGGTAGAGTGGACTGTCCGTGGGGCTTCCGGAGTTGGGAACTTGAGCGCTGAGAGGAGGTTGGCGTAGTCAGGATCCTTGACGAGGTCGTCTCCCTTGTGATAGACCCTTAGACTCTGAGCGAGCGACCGCAAGATCTTCCGGGCTGCTTCCGGAATCTGGAACTCTGAAGGATCAGTCGGTGCTGCTTCTGGGAGAACGGGATCAATCTGGGCCGTGTCCGTCATCTGAGGAAACTGAACTTTCTCCCCTTCCGGAATCCTCTCGTATCTCCAACTCCCCATGTCCGGAATGTCTTCTGTATCGGAGTTGACATAGGGAGCTTCGGCGGCATCTAAGTCTGTGGGGGCGCTCGAGGGAGCGGCTGAGGAACCTGGAGCTGGAGCTGATGAACCGGAGCCGGAACCAGGTTGGAGGTCGGTGCGAAGCCGTTTTGCAGCTTGTACCTCCCCCTCATGAGGACCTGGTGCGGAGTCATCAGGGTCATCATGCCTCCTCTTCGAAGGCTGAGCCTGGGACCGACACACGGCCTCCAGTTCTCTAATCCTTTGTTGTAGCAGCTCGATCTGGGCAGCTTGCTCTCGGACTTGGGCGGACAGGCGGTCATTCTGAGTGGTGTATGAGGTGACCATCATCAAGTGTTCCACCTCAGTGACGTAGCCTGGAATCGGTGGAAGGTCGTCCGAAGTCGGAGGAGCGAGCCTGAGTACGTCTTCAGATGGCCTAGGAATGGGAGCTTCAGTAGATGGAGCAGCCTCAGAATGCTTGCCCTTGATCCTCCTCTTGAGCTCATATAGCTCCGCATCCCGGTCTTCTTGAAGCTTGCGCGACGCTTCAAGATCGGCTTGTCTCTTCCTCTCCGTCTCGGCCAAGGCTTTCTCGAGTGCCTCGACCCGCGCGTCCCGAGCCTGATTGGCTTGCTCCACAGCTAATAACCTGCTTTGGACGACTTTAAGGATGTCGTCCGAATCCGTCGGACCTATAAGTCCCGGTGTTGCAGGGGCGGTTTTAGGGATTCCGCCCGAATCCGTCAGGCTCAAAAGCCCCGGTGTTGCGTGAGCATCTTTATAGACTTTGCTCGAGTCTGTCGGACCCGGTCCCGGAAAAACTAAACCCGGTGCCACTTGGGCTCCAGTTGACGAGTAGAGTCCTAAAGAGGTACTCTCTCGGCCCGATGTCACCGCTGGTATAATGCTGACGGTGTCGGGGCTTCCGGTGGATCCTCGAAGGGCGTCCAATGACGCACCAACTCTCCCCGTTCCGGCCTCGCCACTTGGGCGGGCAGATGAAGCATCCACGAGTGTCCTAGTCAAATGAACAACCCTGAAGGTGTCTATGAGTGGCTCTAGGACTACTGGTGCTCTGAAAGAAGTCGAGAGGTGGGGCAGAGCCTCTCTCATTTCAACACCGGCAGACTCCGATTGAGTGGCCGGTGGAAGTTGAGCTAATTCCCCGTGAGAATGTGAAACGACCATCTGTTGAGAGATGGCCGAGTGGCTGGTTTGGGTGTGCAAATGCGCTGGTTGGCGGCCAGCGTCTTGACCCGACGTCACTAGGTGACCGGTCTGAATGAGGGTTGCCTCTGTGGGGGTTGGACTCTGGGTTGAAGGGATATCCAAATCTAACCTATGCGGCTCTTCTTCTACATCCGCCTCCTCTAACTGAGCCCAAGGCTCGCTCAACTGGACCTCTACGTCTGCGGTCTCTTTTTCTCTGCTCTCTCTCTCCTTTTCTCCCCTCTCTCTCTCTTCTTCTTCTTCGCTGTCTTCTCGACCCCAGCCGGTAGCAACTTCGGCCTCACCTTCTTCCTCCTGACCGACAGTTCGGTCATCCGACGCCAGATCCGCAATAAGAGTGGGATCAGCAGAAATCCGGTCGTCGTTGAAGGAGGAGGTGGCTTCATCTAAATCTATCACCTGGGCCTTCCCGCCCTTTGGTGGATCTGACAGTTGAAACTCGGAGTCGGATCCGTAGTCAACTTGTTCTGACTCTGATGCCTCGTCATTGGGCTCACGACGATCCGTAGGAGTGTGCTCGGAAGAGTCGTGACCGTCGGAGTTGTCGCCAGAAGGATCGCCAGACGGTTCTGCTGCCTGAGTGGTGACGGCCGCCGAGTGAGGTGGTGGAGGAACATGTGCTTGTTCTTGTGGGGAAGCTTCCACGTCCTCCCCAGTAGATTGTTGCGGCGGCGTCGGCGATCGGCGTTCTTCCGATGACGAGTGGATAGGTGACTGCTGAAGGGTGCCCATATACTGCTTTACCCTGAAGTGACTCGTGTACTCGCGCAAGCGGACGGCATCAGTAGACTCCTCTACAACTGTAGGAGTGCGAGCACGAGTGGCACGGTTCTGAATCATGGTTTGATATGCACCGGCTCTGGAGGTGTGCGGTGTGGCAGACGTACCGACTATTCTACCCGCTCCTCCCCTTACGTCGACTCTCATCACTCCCGAGCCAGAAGCTCCCCCACTGGAGCTCTGGCCCGCCGTACCTGAGGTACGGCTTCTAGTAAGGACGGGTTGCACATCTTGGGCAGGGCTCCCCGGTTCTGAGGAGTCCGTAGATGTGTCTTCTAAACCTACGGAAATTCGGTACATCCTAACGCTCATTGACCTACGGTCTGCCAAGTTCAGCACGTTGTCCGGTATGGGCATCTCTACCTGTCCTGACTTCAGATTCTTCTTGTTGGCTCGTCCAATCTGCTGGCTTTCAAAGCGGAGATGGTTTGCTCTGCGTCGGACAGCTCGGTTCTGGTTCATGTGATCTCGAATGACCAGACTGAAGAAGCGCATCCACAGTATGGATGTGTGCTTTGTGCGTCCTGGTCCAGCTCTGACATCACCGATGATGTCCGCCCAGATTTGCTGAGCAAAGTCGATTCGCCTTCCGTAGGCGACCGCATGAAAGATATGCCAGAACTGGGTGGATGCCTTGTCCACGCCATGGGTCTTCGAAGAGATAGTGCGGTTTAGAATGTTGAAGAATGAGTACCAGATTGGGGGCAGCATTCCCTGAGAGATCTGGGAGATTCCTCTCGGCCTGTTGTTCTCAGTGTAGTGGACTCCGACAGCGAGCACTTCGCTGAACAGTTCAGATCCCGACACGAGAGGGTCAAATGGTGCCTCCGAAGTAGCAGCTGGCAGACGAAGGATTCTGCGAAGATCCTCCATAGTGAGGATCAGATCAGTCTGGTCCACTCGGCCGACGATGGTTTGAACTCCGTCCCGGTTCTCAACACGGGAAGTGTGCCAGAACTGCTGCATATAAATCATCGGGACATCAGCAGTGGCTTGCATCGCGTATGCAAGGGGGTGAGCTCGGAGAATCTCGAGAACAACGTCATCTTGGACTGTGAAGTTCGCCAAGTCAACGAACTGGTTGTTCTGGTGGATCTCAACGATGTCTGCCGGGTTGATCAGTGCGAGATCAGCAGCGTTGGCGACTGGTGAAGTGGGAGCAATCGGTTGTTGATCAGCCATTTCTGTAATACCTCAAGTGTTAGAAATATTATAACGTGAAAATACTATACCCTCGACTAAGCGCGAGTCGGAAAAACTCGAAAACCCAATGATGAGTTTTTCGTGTTTTCCGAGTCGGAAAACGAGCAAAGTACACGAGGGGAGTTTTCCGATTCGGAAAAGAGTATTTTCCGAGTCGGATAACTCAACACTTGGTAAACTAGCATTTTGATAAAACAGACAAGTTTTCCGATTCGGAAAAGGGTATTTTCCGAGTCGGGAAACTCCCACACCTAGAGAGAAAACATGTAGGTTTTCCGAGTCGGAAAACATGGTTTTCCGATTCGGAAAATGTCAACACTTAGAAATTTTGGCAAAACTTGGTCTCTCGAACGAGTCGGAAAACCTTGGAAACCCATAAGGGTAGTTCCACGTTTTCCGAGTCGAAAAAGAAGCATTTGAAAACCGAGACCAAGTCCGATTCGGAAAACCACGTTTTCCGAATCGGAAAACATACAAGAATACTTATCGTTTTCCGATGCGGAAAACTTGAACATTCAAGTTTTCCGATTCGGAAAACTTGAATGTTCAAGTTTTCCGAGTCGGAAAACCGAGACTGTTCGAGTTCTCCACTTAGAAACCGCTCAAAAACCGTCGATCTAAGGCCCTAAACTATCAACATTCATCCTAAATCAGTTTATAACAACATTATAAGCAACAAAGGATCGTTTTAACGTCCCGAAATCCCATTCCAAGAAGTTTGGGTTTCGGGTAAGTTTTAAAACTTTTAGGCTTCGATCCAGGTATTAAATCACATGATTTAGATGTTAAAACTATATAAGGGTTGATCGTTTACTTACCAGGAATCCGAATATGTAAAGATATCGACGATCGGAGCAACAACGAACGAAAACCGGAATCGAGCGCGAAGTGGGTTCGGGTGAGAATTCAGAGAGAAAAAGATGAAAATTTGAATTTTGTGAAAAGTAATTCTTGAAAACCGGTATTTATATTTTTACCGAATTACACTGTGTTTGGGTCAAAAACACTGTGTTTGGCTCTCCTTTTGGCTCTCTTAACCCGACTTTCACCATTTGGCAAACACCACCCCTGGACTTGAAGTTTGAGAAAACTTACAAACAAGTCCCTGAACTTGTATTTTTAGAAAATTTTCAAAACAGACCCCGGACTACAAGTTTCACAAGATTTGCAAAACGAGTCCCTGAACTTTAAGAAGCAGAAAGTGACAAAGTTAGTCCCCGAACTTGTAAGTTCAAGACATGTACTCTACCGCCCCCTGAACTTTCAAGTTCTCAAGAAGTTACAAGTTCAGCCCTCGATTCCCGAGAAAAGAGACTTACCTGGTACGTCTCACTGGGTTTAGAGCGAGTCCTGGTCTGAAGTAACCAGAAGTCGTCTTGAGGGTCCACACCTACAAAATAGAATATAAACGTGGTATCCAAAGTGATGTGGATCCGAGAACGTTAGTGAGCACACCAAACAGTATATATAGGACTTAGTACTCCCCCTCGATTCATGCAACATCTATAGAATTCCTACAGACTCCCCCTACACACATGCATATAAAATAAGAACTCCCGACTCCCCCTAGACCTTAGGCAGGGAGGTCTAGCATTCCCAACTTGCTTAGGAGGAAAAAGTGACGCTTCTCGTCAAACGGCTTGGTGAACAAATCAGCAAGCTGATAGTCACTCTCAACAAAGTATAGTTCAATGTTACCTTTCTCGACGTGATCTTTGATGAAATGATATCGAATGTCGATATGCTTCGTCCGAGAATGTTGAACTGGATTTGTCGTGATCTGTATTGCACTTTTGGAGTCGCAGTAGATGGGAATTCGATGCATGGTGTATCCAAAGTCAGCTAGTTGGGTTTTCATCCACAGAACTTGCGAGCAGCAGCAGGCGGCGGCTACATATTCTGCCTCCGCGGTGGATAAAGAGACGCAAGTCTGCTTCCGGGATGACCAGCTGACCAACTTGTCCCCGAGAAATTGACAAGCACCAGAAGTGCTTTTCCTGTTAAGCTTGCAACCTGCATGGTCTGAGTCTGTATATGCAATTAGTTCAAAGCCAGAATCCTTTGGGTACCAAAGGCCAAAATCCGGTGTGCCCTTCAGATACCTAAGGATTCTCTTGACTGCAGACAGATGTGATTCCCGTGGGTCACACTGAAAACGAGCGCAGACACCTGTGGAAAAGACGATATCTGGTCTACTAGAAGTGAGATATAAAAGGGAACCAATGATTGCCCGATATGTTTTCTGGTCAACCGGTTTACCAGAAGTATCAGCAGAAAGTTGAAAATTTTTGGGCATTGGTGTGGCCGCGGAGTTTGAGCCACCGAAATCAAATCGTTTTAAAAGATCTTGAACATACTTGGCTTGATTTATAAAGATGCCATCAGGGCGTTGTCGAACTTGAAGTCCTAAAAAGAACGTCAACTCGCCCATCATGCTCATTTTGAATTGGGATTTCATGGTGTTTTCAAACTCTTGGCACATCTCAGGCTTTGTAGACGCAAAGATAATGTCATCCACGTATATCTGTACGATAATTAAATCGTTACCTGACTTCTTGAGAAACAAAGTGGGATCAATAGTACCTTTCTTGTAGCCTACTCCGATTAAGTAGTCAGTGAGAGTTTCATACCATGCCCTCGGAGCTTGCTTGAGACCATACAGCGCCTTGTCCAAAACATAGACGTGATTGGGGAATCGAGAATCGACGAACCCTTCCGGTTGCTCAACGTACACTTCTTCTTGAAGGACTCCATTCAGGAAGGCACACTTGACGTCCATCTGATAGACTGTCATGTTTTTGTGTGCAGCATACGCAAGGAAGATTCGGATTGCTTCGATTCGGGCTACGGGCGCGTACGTCTCATCATAGTCGATACCCTCTTGTTGGCGATAACCCTTGGCGACCAGGCGAGCTTTGTTCCGGATGATGAGATTATTCTCGTCGGTTTTGTTCCGGAGTATCCACTTGAGGCCAATGATTGTCTTTCCCCATGGTCGTTCTACCAAGCGCCAAACCTTGTTTCTCTCGAATTCGGCTAGCTCATCTTGCATGGCGATCACCCAGTCGGGATCGGTGAGAGCTTGCCAAACATCAGATGGTTCAAAATCGCTCAAGAATCCACCGAAAAGGATTAGATTTTCAGTGTGCTTTGCAGATCGGGTGTTTACAGGTTGTGAGGGACTCCCGATGATCTGGGAGGGGGGATGATCTTTTGTCCACCTTCTAGTGTGAGGATGAGTGACATAAGCCTGTCGGTTGTTGGTGGCGTCGTTCTCATCTTGCACAGCAAAGACCTCTTCTAGGTTCCCACTTGATGTGCCTTCAGCCTGGTTAACCCGTGGTGCAGCCTCTAACCGGGGCTCTCTAACTACCTGAGCATATGATCGTTGGGCCGTGCTCGGGGAAGGTAGTGGAGCTTCTTCTGGAATTGGAGAAAGAACAGGGTGAGGAGTCTGTTCTTGATCAGATGCCGGTGAAGCTGCGGATGAAACTTCAGATGGAGGAGCCGCGGACTCAGGGGTCATGGAGTGAGTTGAAGTGCTGGAGGAGGGCTCCGTGACGAAGGCATCAGAAGTCACTGTGGTTGTGGTTGAACCTGTTGGAGCGGGAACTACGATTGGACTCGTTATAGTGTGCAGATCGTATTCCGCGAGATCTAAAAAGTCTAAAGCAGAAAAGTTAGAAGATGGATCTGTGCTCGGTGGTGAAGGGAACAATTCAGGGAAAGATGCAGACACACTACTGGAACTAGCATTCAGATAGGTTTCAGTTTCAGAGAAGTCAACATTTGAGCTTTCCAGGATAGTTCGGGTCCGTTTGTTGAAAACCCGGTAAGCCTTAGAGTTATGTGAGTATCCTATGAAGATAGACTCATCAGACTTAGGGTCAAACTTACCCAAATTATCCCGGTCATTAAGAACATAGCACTTACAACCAAAAACTCTAAAGAAGTCAATGTTTGGCTTACGCTGTTCGACCATCTCGTAAGCGGTTTTACCAGTCCGCTTTACGATCAGAGTCCGGTTTTGCGTGTAACATGCTGTGGAAACGGCTTCAGCCCAAAACTGTTGAGGAACTCCAGAGTGAGCCATCATGGATCTTGCTGCTTCGACTAACGTCCGGTTCTTCCTTTCTACGACCCCATTCTGTTGAGGTGTGCGAACTGCCGAGAAGTTGTGAGTGATCCCCACTTCTTCGAGAAAGGATTGCAACTTTGCGTTGCGGAACTCTGTACCGTTGTCACTTCGTAGTTTCCTTACCCGACGACCCAAGAGAACTTGTGTGCGTTTGATGAAGGCTATGATTCGTTCAGCAGCTTCTGATTTGTCTCGAAGAAATTCAATCCAAGTGAACCTAGAGAATTCATCTACGAGAACCAGCATATACTTCTTTCTGGCGAGACTTTCTACTCTCATAGGTCCACAAAGATCCATGTGTATTAGGTCGAGGGGACTTTGGCAATTCGTGTCCATTCTTGGTGGATGAGAGCTTCTAGTCATCTTTCCTTGTTCGCACGCTGGACAGAGAGTGTCCTTGTAAAGGCGAAGCTCAGGTAGTCCCCTGACCAATCCCTTAGAAACCAACTTGTTCATATCTTTGAAGTTCTGATGGCATAGTCTGCGGTGCCATAACCAACTGTCCCCTTTTGATGCTTTTGAGAGCAGACAGATCGCATTCTTCGGGTTAGCTTCAAACTGGGGGTGTGTTTGAGGGATTGAACGGAAGACGGTTGTGTAGAGATTGCCATTTCGCCTGGCGGAGAGAATGGCGTTGTTGTCTTCATCGTTCACGTCACTTCCATACTGAAAGGTCTTCACCCAGTATCCGTTATCACAGAACTGGCTGGAGCTAAACATGTTGTACCCCAATCCCTCCACATAACGTACACCCTTGATGATGTACTTTCCATTGGTGATTTTTCCCGACCCTAATATCGGCAACGGCGTTCTGTCGGCAGTCTTTATGTATCCCTCAAACTTCTCAATGTAGTCGAAGATGAAGGACCGCTGCCCAGTCATGTGTGTGTGAGCCCCCGAATCAAAGTACCACACATGACTGATCTGCAAAACAATCAGGCTTGTTTAGGGACCCATTGCCAAATGGGTTCCTTAGGGTCAGAAATAATTGAATTGGTCGATGCAGTCTCCTTTTCGGATTTCTCCTTAGGCTTAGGGGACTGCACTGACGAGGAAGATTTCCCCTTTCCTCTTTTTCTCCCTCTTCTCTTTCGAGATTTGATTTTAGGTACATCAGCATTAAAGGAATCATAAACACCATAGCGCAGAAAATTGTCAAACATAAAGCACATGTCATTACGCAAAGAGTCAAAAGCATGAGTTAAATGTCGATTACGTTTTACAGACATGTTTGAATTAATTCCTACACTAGGTGGAGCGTAGCCAAGACCCGCACGGTTAGGACTACGCTGCTTAGGGAAAGCTTGAAAAGAGTTGGGTCTTCCTCGATGATCCTTCCTCGGTGGCTTCACTTCCCGTCCACCATCCTTCTTCCTCCCATCTGCATTAAGAGCATGGTGTGAGTTAGATGACGGTTTAATAGGAGAAGAGTTGCCACCCTTTCCAGAAGATGTTTTTGAAAATTTAGGTTTTGTGGAAGAGAAAGGTTGCTTTGTTTTTAACTGAGAGGTCTCACCCACTTCAAAGCTGCTTGAATCAAGGTCAAGACTTTTAATGGGTTTAGCTGAGTTACGAGCATCGTTAGACTTTGAATGCCTTTTCTGGAGTCCTTTAGGTGCGTGAGGCTTAACTAACTTTCCCTTGTCAGTACCAACACATTTTTCACCCTTAGGGTTATTGTTCTCAGAAATAGGAGCTCGTGACTCAACAGACTTCTTAGGTTTTACAAAAACAGATTTTGGCCCTTTTGGAATAAAGCCTGAAGGATCATCACCTTCATCTAGGAACACCTTCAGATCGTATTCAACGTTAGGATCATGGATAGTCTTTGGTTCGGTTATCCTATGGTGTGAGTTGAAGGGTTCATCATCATCTGACAGTAAGGTGTAATAATCCTCTGGATCCGTAACAGATTTGGTTCGGGATTCAACTATCGGATGGTCTAGGAGTGGAGTAGTCCTATCATTAACTGAGTCTGAAAGATTTTCAAAGTACATGACTTTTCTTTTCAAAATGGAATTCGACACACGTTGGTTGGTTAAGGCCACACGATAATTGATCTTTTCATCATGATCAAGTTCTCTTGCAATTTCTGAGTGAACATTTAGGAGAACATATCGTGCCTTAAGATCTGCAACCTTAAGTTGAAAATCAGTAAAAGTTGAGGCTGCGGTCTCACACTCTGAAGACATTCTAATTCTCTCGGCATTTGCCTCGATCAATTCTTTCTTCAAAGTGTGAACCAAGTTGTCTTTTTCAGAAATAAGCACTTTCAGATTCAGTATCTGATGTTGACATGCGTCCAGATCCATGGCTTTTAATCTAAGTCCAAACATTTCCTTCTCTAGTTCGACTAGGTCGGGACTCTTAGTTGCGGAAACATCCTCTGGTGGGATAACTAAGGTCTCTTCTGAAAAATCCATCTCCCTAGTGTCATAACTAGTGTTCAGGTCTGAATAGTTGATGGGAGGCATAGCTACCCTAGGGGTCCTAGCCTTGATGCCTTCCCATGTGGACTTAGTGTTAGTTGGATCACTGGCTGGGACAAATATAGGTTTGATGGGAGCAGGGCTAGTGGGTGGACTGCTAGAGGTGCTGTTCGTTGGACTGACGGTCGTGGTTATGGTCTCACCATTTATAACTTCGGTATATGTGACAGTCTGCCTAACGAATTCCTCGGTCACATGTCCTCCTACTAGGGCAGGTTTGGGTTTGGAGGCGGCCATGTCCTCAAAATTGTACAGATTAGAAGGTGCCTTTTCTAAAACATGGTTTTCAGACAGTCCAAGTCCGGGTCTGGCTTTATAGAAAGGATTTTTGTTGGCATGCTGCGTAAGAATGCTCAGGGTCTGCTCAGATTGTCCTCTCTTAAAGTTGTTATCTTCAAGCTCTTGAATTTTGGAAAACAGTCTAGTTCTTTCTTCTGAAAGCAACTGAAATTTTAGTTGGAGCTCACCATGGTCACTGTTAAGTTCCTCATGGGTTTTCTGAAGACAACTGAGTTTGTTGGACAAATTGGACTCTCTGATGCTAGACTCAAGAGTCTCACGATTGTACACTATAGTCAAGTCCTCAAGAGAACTTTTGTATATGGCACTGTCGATTCTAAATTTCGTGACGAGAGATCGTTCCGATTGGAGACATCTCTCAAGTTTACAAATTCTAGATTCTAACATTGTCACATCATCAGTTAAGTCAGGAATAGTGGATACCTCAGAAGCGTCGAGGTCTCGATATGTGCTGGGGCCAACAGCTTCAGGTCCTTCGAAGTCTGCCATCAAACACGGACCCCCAACAAGATGATCTTCCTCGTCTGAGCTTTCCTCCTCACACACCCAGTTTTCCTCATCGACTAGCAGAGCGACTCCCTTCTCTTTCTTCCTCATCAATGCTGCCTTCTTCTCAAAGTATGCAGCATCCTTGTATCTGACAGGGCAGTTGTTCGCATAGTGACCCAGCTTGCCACATTTGAAGCATGATGTAGTGGCACTAGCGGTCTTTTGAGAAGCTGGGGTAGGAGCACCACTATTCACCGGAGCTGGAGGAGCATTCAACCTTTGATCACCAATCTCAACAGGACCTTGATGATGTCCTTCTCTCGGAGCTTGCCTAGAAGAACCACTCTGATGGTTCCCGTCTTGGTAGTTTCTGTTACCATGAGCTGATTGACCATCAAATTCCCTGTAGTTCCTCTCCTGTTCTTGACCACATCCCGAACCACTTTGACCACCTACGAATCCTCCATATCTGCCATCTTCACGTCTTCCATCTTGACCCCCTTCATACCCGCTACTGTATCCTTGACGATCAATGTATCCCGATTCTGGAGTGTAGTTTCTCTGGTTGTGGCGATAGTTGATATGAGAAACCTGTCCTCTCCAATCTCCCTGGTCTCCAGGGCCTCCCTGATAGTCCAGGTAGGTGTTATCTCTGTAGTTTCCTCGAGTTTCCCTATACTGGCCTTGATCACCACGGTACCTTCCTGGATGCTGATTCTGATATCTGTCCCCTTGCTGGTATCCTCCTCTTCCTTAATTCCCAAACTGAACTCGTTCTTGCTGGTAGTGTCCACCTCGGCCTTGCCCCATCCTTCCTCCACTGGGATATCCAGATCCCCTGGGTCTGCTGTATCCACGTTTGGAATTCAGCTTCTGTACGCTGTTAGAGATGAGGGCAAGAGACTCATTCACATGAAAGAGCTCATCATCAGAGATTGAGATGATCAATGGATCATCTGGATGTTGATAGCTTGGACTGTAATTCGAGTTGAACTCTTGGTAGCTTGAACCATATTTCCCGTTGAACTCCTGATTGTAATTCTCCTGATGGTGCTGAGGTGGTGAGAGATTGAATTGCTGAGGAGATGGGTTGCTGTACTGTTGATGCTGGAAGGGAGCTGAGTTTGATCCTCCACATGGTACTGCCGCGAGTGCCAGAGGATCAACAGCATTTTTGAACTTGCCGCCAGTGATGAATTCCTCATGCTGAACCATCATGCTAAAAAGGTCATGTAGACCCATAATCCCCAGATTTCGGCTCAGCTGTAAGTTGATTGCCAGATTCTGCCATGCTGATGTCAGGTTCTTCAGGAACTTAACATTCACCTCGTACTTTGACTTTTCTATCCCGAGTCTTCGTAGATCATTCACGAAGGCGTTCAGTCTTTGATAAGACTCGGTGAGGGATTCGGTTTCCCTGGCTTTGAAGCCTTCGTAAGCGTTTAAGGCACTTTCCTTTTGACTCTCGAGGGCGGTGTCACCTCCCTGCATCTGTTGCTCTATTTCTAACCAAACGTCTCGTGCGTTGGTCAGACTATCCACTCTTGCATACATATCATTGGGAAGAGCCATGATCAGAAGGGTCAGTGCACGCTTATCAACGAGGTGCCGGGCTCTTTGTTCTGGATTGAACATCTCAACTGGCTTCTCGACGACATACGACGGAAGTTCAGGACACGTATCTGTTTTGGGAACAGCAGCAACCGTGACAGTTGGTCGGATTGGGCCTTCGCGGATTGACTTCATGAGATTACCGTCGAGCATGTCTAGGAAGTGTATCATCCGGCGCTTCCATTGCTGGTACTCGCCCATCACCAGTACAGGAGGGCGAGTTTCGGAACCAATCCCCAGGATTTCCTTCGACATTTCTGAGAAAATAAAGAGACCTCCTTGTAAGATTCACTTGGCTTGAACACAGAAAGGTTTTGAAAGAGCTGATGTTTCGAGCGCCTCGGGACACAGAAAGCTTGGAGGAAGTAAAAGATTTTTGAAAGCAAGCTTAGTGTCGAATTTGAGAAACGAAACGGCAAGAGTTTCGGCTCAAAGAGGCGAAATCCGACTTGGAAACAGATGTTTTCCGATTCGGATTTGGCTCAAACAACAGGATTCGGAAAAGCAACTTTTCCGACTCGGAAAATGAACTTTTCCGATTCGGAAAAGGTGGGTGCGGAAAAAGGGACTCTGAAAAGAGAGAAGTTTCTCAAGAGCAAGACCCCGAGTCAGAGACTCGTTTTCCGATTCGGAAAACAGATGTTTTCCGATTCGGAAAAGGAGAGTTCTCCGATTCGGAGAATGAACAATTTCCGACTCGGAAAATTTGAGCTGATATTTCAGCTCTCGTTTTCCGATTCGGAAAACCTGCACAGAAAGCTCGAAAAATTTCTCAAAAACACTTAAAAACCTCTTAAAAATCAGTGTTTAGACCCCCAAAATGTAGGAAAAAGCTTAGAAAACTATGGGGAATCACTTAACACTTATTTTAAGCCCTTTTAAACCACCTTTTGGATTGAAAATCCAAAAGTTTTGAAAAACTCAAAACTTGAAAAACCTTTAAAAACCTTTTAAAAACAAACCAAAAGCCAAGGATTCAACAAGATTGGCTCTGATACCAATTGTTGTCCCCTAAAAACAATGAAATGCAATTGAAATGGATGGAAATCCTCTAAGAATAAGATGAAATCAATGTAAGCTTTTATAAAACTCAACAATGGTGAACTTTGCCCAATTTAGTATATTATTGATTCCAACACAAAACCCTAAACATCCTTTTCCTTTTATAGGAGAAAGGAAGTTACAAAAGATGTCAACAATGGCCCCCGAGGTTCCAAACCTCAAACAGGGGTTTAAACAAAATATGATTGTTTACGAAACAAGGAAACTAAACTAGAAAGCATTTAAAAGATAGTTGATTCTGACTCTTCTCAACACTTGGGTTCTACAAAAACATTGAAAGCAATCTAATAATTCGTCGGACGCCGGTTGATGAGAGCACTTATATGCTATGGCATGACCGGCTGGGACGCTCGGGTCAAAATATGATTCTTCAAACATTGAACGCATCTCATGGGCATCCTCTCGGAGGAAAGAATTTTGTTATTAATCCAAAATGCCTATGTCAAGCATGCTCAATTGGAAAGACACATCTCAAACTACTCCTTGTAAAACCTATAAAAGTGGTTTCCCATTTCCTTGAGAGAATCCAAGGAGACATTTGTGGACCGATCCGACCAACATGCGGACCATTAAAAAATTTCATGGTTTTGGTTGATGCATCGACAAGATGGTCACACGTAGCATTGTTGTCCACAAGAAATGCAGCGTTTCCTAAACTCCTTGCCCAGATCATTAAGTTGAGGGCTCATCATCCGGATTATCCAGTAAAATCTATTAGACTTGATAATGCTGCGAAGTTCACATCGATAACTTTTGATGATTATTGCATGACTTTGGGGATTGATGTTGGACATCCTGTAGCGTATGTTCATTCCCAAAATGGTCTTGCAGAAGCTCTTATTAAGAGATTACTGATAATTGCAAGAACTTTGGTTATGCGCACTAAACTACTCATTTCTACATGGGGTTATGCCATATTACATGCTGCTACATTGGTCCGTCTGAGGCCCATTTCCACCCAACCATTTTCAGTGTATCAGCTGGTAACTGGATATGAGCCTAATGTCTCACATTTACGCGTGTTCAGGTGCTTAGTCAATGTTCCAATAGAATCGCCAAAGCATTCGAAATTTGGACCTCAGAAACTACGAGGAATAACGTCGGTTATGAATCCCCATCTATAATTCGCTATTTAGAGCGCTTGACAGGCGATCTCTAGGGGTCTACCCAGAGAATTCTAGAAGAAGAGTCCAAACCTACAGAGGAGATCATCGTGGGTCGAGTGGACGAGATCATCGACAACATGAATCAGATCCCAAGAGAAGAGCCTCCGAGAACCTACCCTGTATCAACCACTGAAGAAATACTCAGATGGAGATATGCAGCTGAAGATTTCGAACCACCTTTTGATCCTATTTTCACTAGCATGCCAAATTTGGAGGCAAAATATAAGTTCTCTTTGCTAACAAAGCCTATAAAGCAAGTATTCTCCCAGTCATGCATCACAGAACTCGAAGCTATATCTCCAAGGACATTGCTGAAGAAGTCAGTCAAGTGCTCTGAATATGTGGTAAACAGAGAAGATGGAAACTTGTAAAATTTTCTGATGCGGATCTACACAACCTCTGAGTATTTGATCTTCTTTTCTTGCATAAAATTTTCAACAAGTACATGGAGCTTTGGTCAAGCTACTCCATCTCTCTGAGAAGGTTGATCGAAGTAATGCGCACAAGAGTCATCTATTACAGCCAAAAAGATTTCGATATAGCCATGCGACTTAATCGACGTGAGCTCTGGATCTCTCCTCCAAATAATCGACCAATCTGGATCCAAAGATGTCACCCCAACGTAATTGTTCAACAGCCGACGTATGGGTTTGTATATGTTGACAAGGATGAGATCTAGAGGTTCTTCAATCCATTAGAGGCCTTCAGGTATTCCACAGAGACCTTGGACTGGATCTACAAGTCGATAGTCACAGAGATCAATAAGGGTCGTATTAGCAAAGAAGAAACTGCACAAGCTCTGGAAGACCTCAGAATCCAAGATTGGGCTACGTGTCAAAATCTCAAGGAGTTAGTTAGGTTTCCTTTTTAGTATAAATAGCCGTGTAATCTTTTGAAATTGGGGTGTTTCCATTATTGTAATTGTTCAATTTTCAATAGAAATCTTTTGAAGCGATTCTCTCATCATCTTCATCATATTTACACATAGTACTGCATGTTCTTGGTGTTTCTAGGCACTAACAGTTTATACATTTCATTATAAATTGTTTGCTAGATCATCCATTCAATTTACTCTGTTATTTAGTCTTCCGCTGTTCTTAATCCGCTGTTCTTAATTGTCTAT
This sequence comes from Centaurea solstitialis, assembly GCA_030169165.1. Taxonomy (NCBI): domain Eukaryota; kingdom Viridiplantae; phylum Streptophyta; class Magnoliopsida; order Asterales; family Asteraceae; genus Centaurea; species Centaurea solstitialis. The sequence continues at coordinate 56,279,560 of CM058042.1, read as the reverse complement.
TTCAGTAAATCTTAATTGAAATCAATATCATTACATTGAATTTGGGATCCAACGCAGCAATTTCTACCATATTTCTTTCATGTTTATGCTTGATTCTTTGGGTTTTCATCTTTCTCACTAAAAATTGAGACTCAGATTTAATCTAAAAATATAAGTTACAATAGTTTAATAAAAATATTTGACATTGACCAAGTCAATAGGGGTACAGATAGAAAAGGCCATACAAATCAAAACTATAATTGCTAACATATTCCTAATTCAAGGTTTGTAATTGGGTTTTCCATATAGGGTTCCATAATCCTCCATTCTTGGGTCCAATGGGTGCACATGGTGGTCTTGATAATTGGAATAATTAACATCTATGCTAACCTCATCTGGCAACCAAAATCTTGGTTCCTGGATAGCAACCTCATCATCAATATATCCAAGATGGTTGACATAATTAATTAACCCGATCATCATAGTTCTGGTGGTTTGCCTGTTGTTCAATAGGGTAGTCCTCCACAAGGTTTCGGGCGTCATTAATGTGTAATTGTAGTTGTGGATGCAGGATAATGGATTCTGTGATCTCATGGGAATATGGTAGGAGATGGTCGTGTTCTCTAATGGGAATGGAAGAAGTCTCTTGAATTTGAAAGCTTCCACTTTGATCCCACCCTCCACCCGTTGTTTGCTTTTGTCGTGAAATTTTGATCGGATTTGAAGCTATTCACAAAGACGAAGCAATCAAATAATATATATGACCAGTTGACCACCAAAAATAAGGTTCACACATAAATATAACTATTAGAAAACCGTGTATTACTGACTGTCAAAAGCAGTCGGAATTTAACAACGGTTCACCGATTGTTTCTTTTCTTTTTTGTTCATTTTTAATTAGTCGTCGGAAAACCGTCAGAAAATAGTCGGTAAAAGTCGTCGATAAACCGTTGCTAGCTTTTACATACCAGGTTTTTATCGATGCACATTTTTGTTGGAAAACCGTCAGTAAAGCCTGTTTTCGATGATTAAACGACGATTTCTACCGTCGGTAATACCATTTTTTCTGTAGTTTATCTACCTGGTGATAAATTTGAACTGGAATGTCCAAAGCAAGGACCAATTGGTGGATTAAGAAGCCCTTCATGAGAACAGAATTCTTGTTGATGGTAGTTTGCAACAGGAATCGAAGAACTTCCAATGACACTTCCGCTAATTGAGAAGCTGAAATATGTGTTTGGGAAATAGGGAGAGTTGTGAATAGGGAAAGGTTGTTGACTTAATTGGAGTAGCCGGTTGTCGGATTGCAAAAGCTTTTCAATGTGCTTATCGAGAACTCCTGGTAAAAATATAACCTTCTGTCGTCTGAATAAGATATGTAAATTTGAGGGGTATTAATTATCTGTTATCGATAACATCTTTTCAAAATTTGGATAGAAAAATAACCAAATACTATATCACTACAACAAAATTGAGTTTACAAGAGGTCTAAAATAAAATAAAATGTCTTAATAGAGTGTTTTACAGAATTAAGACTGCTCTCTAAATTAAACATCCTATCAACTACGTACTTTATAGAAAACCATTTGAAAAAATGTCCTCTAAAAAGATGGATTTATAGGATACCTTACAAAAGCGTCATATAAAATTAGCCAGGGTTTAGAGAGGGGACCGAGTTTAGGTTGATACCATGTGAGATTGAATAAATTCACCACACATTGTGGAGGATATTTCGTTCAGTATATATAATACAAATAATGTAAACAAAATAAAGGAAACGATAAATACAACAAAATACATTCCTAATTTAAATAATGCTATCAGATATGCTTAATATCGTTATTATTAATAAGTCAATACGACACTTTATTTTGGAAATGTCTTAAAAGACTTGTTACGACACTCAAAATCGTCCTATAAACTTATTGTAACACTTTTATATATGACGTTTTTTTTTTGTTTGGTCCTATAAAACACTCTATTGGGACACTTTTTTATTTCAGGTATCCTTTAAACTTATGGTTGTAGTCTATATACCTGCAAATAAGAGCTTGATCTCCAGTAAAGTCGTTCATAGCTGTCCATTGCGTGTGCTTTCCTGGTTGGCTATTAATCTCTTGGCCAAACTGTGGAGGTACATTTAACTGCAAAACGACACCCTCATTCATTAGTTCATTATGCTTAAATCCCATAAAATTCCAGGATTCTTGAAATGTGGGCTATAAAGTTGAACATTTGAAAGAGAAAGAAAACTGTATAAATGAATGCTTAATCTATATAAAAATGTTCAACAAAATAGAGTTTATATAACGCCTAAAATAAGAAATTGTCCTAATATTGTGTTTTATAGGACGCTTATATATAGGACTAAATACAAAAGGCGTTATATCTAAAAGTGTTACAATAAGTTTATAGAATGTTAAGTTTCAAAACTCAAAATTCGAAAAAGAAATTTACATGACACTTTTGGGTTGTAACAAGGTTTTTAAAACATTTTCAAAATAAAGTGTTGTATTAGTTGATCTTATAGGACGCTTTTGAGAAACGCCCTATAAACCCATCTTTTTAAGTACACTTGTGTTTTTAGGACATTTTTTCAAATAAGGTCCTATAAAATAGTGAATATGACATTTTTCTAAACAAATGTTCTAAAAAAACCCTTTCCGACGCTCAAAAACATCCAAAAAACCTTTTGTTGTAGTGAGTAAACCAAGATATATACCTCGAGTTCAAGGCGCCCGTTTTCCCCTTTGCATATGAAGGCGTTAATGGCGGAAATATCAGTCCATGATATTTCCATCTTCCTTTTCAGAGATCCAAAGAGAAATTCCCACACCAGTTTCTTTTTCCCATAGTAAAGTTTGGCTACTAAATCTCCTTCATTTTTTGATACCCACTGCAAAAAATTGAAAATGACAAAGAATTTGAAGTTCACTAGATGTTTTTTTTTAATTTTATTATTTGAACAAAAGTTTGTGAAAGAAAAAACCAACATTCCATGAGCCAACTTCTAAAAAGATAGCAGGAAAATTAGAAGCTTTCAACTTTTTAGAACTTGGTTGAGAGCACGAGTCTTCAGGCCTGATCTTGTGTTGATTTTCGTGCGTCAAAGTCGTTTCTATTAAGTTGACTAAAGATGTTGACTTTCTTAAGCTCAATCCAAATGGACCACCATCCTGCATATATAGAAAAAAGATGATATTAAAAACCATAAGAAAAGAAAAGCAAAGAAAACGTATATCAAGAACTCATTTGATATCCATGCTCATACATATCAAGAAATTCAATTGAGAATTCACGAATCTTGTATATGATTTTTAAGCAACTTTAGAAAATATAAATGGGGTTAAATTTGAGCAATAAGGGATATATTATATATAAGGCTAGCTAGATGATCATACAATCTTGTCTGATTTTTTAACTTGTGTTATCACTTATCATTAATCGGTAATTTGTTGAATCCATTCTTATAGCTTAGTTCATCATCTTTTAATTTAATTTTATATTTTTCAATGTTTAATTAATCTCTTGATGAGAAAGGTTTAAACTTTAAATCCAAAATAACGTACATAAAATATATAGGATTAAAATGCATCAAAATATAACAAAATTTGGTTTAATATCTTATTAATATAATAACCTTTGGTTTTTTCTCGATCTATGTTACACCATCCCAATAATGCATATCGTCAAAATTCAAAACTTACATGCAGACCCATGCAAAAAGACATTAAAACACTCATATTCTACCCTGTGAAACACGTAAAAGCAGTCGTAATCGATCTATTAATTTTTTCTAGTGAGAGCACCTTTAACTAAGGTAGATCAAACCCTACAAATCGTTTCATATGTTTTTATCCTAATCACACTGGTTTCAAGAGATATTTAAAGTTTTTTTGGTTGATTTTCAAAGAATTTTGATCGACTTATTTGGTTTTTTAGTTGATTTCAAGATTTTTTTTTGGTTGACCGGTCATAGCTAAAAAAAGATAACTAGATTGGAATAGAGAGAGAAGTTAACCTGTGGATTGAGGTTGAGTTGGTTTGAGGGAGGTCGATGATATCCAAGATCATCATAACCTGCTTGATGATGATGATGATGATGATGATGATCACCATGGGAATGGGTGGCTGAAGAATTCAAGCTTCTTCCTTGATGTTGTTCTTGTTCATCTTCATTATAATTACTCCAATGATACTTCCAATTTCTTTCTCCATCACCTGCCATGGAAATGCAGCTGATGATGCTTATCTTGGTTGTTCTGGATTTCTTATATATATATATATATATATATTCTTTTGTAGTGCGTGTGTGTATATAGATATTATATTATAAACATACAAGAAAAACATAAGAAAAGATATGTGACGGCTGACTAGAGGAAAAAAGGTATTTTACTTTACGGATTCTAGTATTAATAGGATAGAAGTTGTAAAGTAAGCAAATGATATATACACTCAGTGGCAGATTTATATCATTGGGGGAAAGGTCCCAATAGAAATTAGGAAAAATAGATTTTTTTAGCTTGAAATAATTTTTTATTTCTTAATTTCTATCTTAGTTCTTTAGGTAGTATTTGGTACGCACACAGGATTGGACAAGACTAGACAGGACAGAACTGGACAGGACAAGAGAGTATGATTAGACTGGACGGGACTAGACAAATGTCTGTGTTGTGTTGATACGCCTAGGACTGGACTGGACATGATAGAACTAGACAAGTTCCCCAAAAAAATAATTTGATGATTTTATATATCACAATATCACATAATAGTTATAATTAATACAAATAAAGTAAACTATACAATTTATAAAAATTACACAATTTTTATAAACATAAACACACACACACACACATATATAAGATTTTTATGTAAATGGTGTTGATGGTTATGGTAGAGGTAGAGGTGCAAGTGGTAGTCAACAATAATACTAGTAGTGACGATGGTGGTAGTGGACGGTGGTTGAAGAGAACGTGGAGATAGTGGATAGTAGTGGTAGTGGAGGTGACCAACGGTGGTGGTGGTTGTTGAGGTGGCAATGGACAGTTGTAGAGGTGTAGACGGTGGTGGTAGGTAATCGATGGAAGTTGTAGAGGTAGTAGAGGAGGAGTTGGAGGTGGCCGATAGTGGCTACCGGTGGCAGTGGCCACAACTAGTGCCGGTAAACACTAAAACAAATACTATATTAAAGTTATATATAAAACGGGTGTTATTTAGTAATATATTAGTTTGTGCCTCATTTCTGGCCCATGTTGATCCACCTATTTTAGTAGAACAAAAAAAACTCTTTTTGTCTCATGTTGTCCCACCTTGTCCTAGTTTCTGTCCTTGTTCCATGTCGCACAACACGAGGGATAGTAAATTAATGTTTTGTCCCATGCTGCGTCAAACGTGGGACAGTGAGTTTTGTCCCGTCCTTTTCTATCCCACGTACCAAACGCACCCTGATAACCCAAAATTATACATGTTTTGGTCGTACTTAATTGTAATATTTATTCCCATTTTACCCTTCTTTAGTACAATTTTACTCCGGAAAGTATTTGTTTTTCAGTTTTGAAGGATTTGAAGGCCCGTGAGCATAAAAGTAAACAAACGAGGTGAAAAAACATAAAAATGGGACAACACAAAACAGAGAGCTTTCGCGATCGCGAGATTCCCATCTGGCGTCGTGAGAGTGGCATTCTTCTAGAATATTCCTTCATGTTTCACATCTGGCGTCGCAAAGGATTTTTCCAACGTGGCAAATTAGAAGTCACCCCTAATTGCAAGATTCCAGAATATTCAAGAAAGAATTTTTAGGGTTGCTTAAGTGCCTCGCGTCGCGAAGCTGCCGTCTCGCGATCGCGAGGTGGGTCGTCTCAGCCTGTTTATATACTGACTTCAAGCCTATCTTCAGGGCTTACTATGGTTTGATGATTTTGGAAAGATGGTTTGATTTTGGATTTAATTACTATATGGTTTATTGAATGATTGTCTTATAGTTCCTATTTATTGCTTTAATTGTGGCTACTTGAATTTGTTGATTAGGTGTGTTTATTATCTGACAATTAGTAAACAGACTCCTTTCGGTTAATCAATCTCCCTTGCCTTTCGCTTCGGTGATGTGGTGAACAACTCTTAGACCAAAGTAAGTTGGATATTAGGGTCCCACAAATTGGCAATAAATAGGGTGACTTGTACTAGATTTTACAATCCCTGTACTTGGGCCGGGAGACCAACCTGGACAATCATAGATATTCATGCTAGGGTGCTTTATGCTTAAATTCTTGCAATAACCATTAATCTATATTTTTCGGTAAATTATATCAAATCGTCTGAAAAGGGATTCTATCAACCATAGTAAGTACTTGTTCTTCTCGTATAAAAAGATATTATTTTTATTCGTTTTCTTAGTTAATCATAGATTCTTACAAAAAACCCCCAAAGTGCTAGTTTTTCTTAGAATAAGTACTTGGCCATGGACTTGGAAACCCAATTAATTCAACTTAAAGACTAGAATTGAGTAGCTTCACTGTTCCCTGTGATAAGAACAATCCATGGACTTACCTACACTATACTATTACCGATAAGGTATGCTTGCCTATGAATGTGGTAATATCAGTTGGGTTGATTTTAAGGGTAAAACTTGGTTTGATTTAATATATATATTTTACCGCATCACACCCTTAGTATTTTTTACAGGAACCCTATCAATCAAAAAAAAAGTACTTCAAAATAAACAAAAAAAAACACTCAAAATATATCACTCAAAAAATAGAGAAGTCCCTCAAAATCCTATAAAAAAAACTTAGAGATCCCTTGAAATCTACCGATAATCCTTTAAAATCACTGAAAACGATAGTAGGGGAAAATATATAAGACGACTTTATGGACCCTTAATTTATCTTAAAGGTGCAGCAAAATCTTAATTTATCGCCTAACGTCCACAATCTTGAGAGTTAGACGTGGTTTGCATTATTGGAAATTACATGTTTTGATTGTGTTATTCATTTAATTAGATTCATGTACTAACTGTAATACATTGGATCCACAGGCCTAGGGTCTATCGTGTTGTTAAGTGTAGAGTTGATATACTCACTTGATTTTAGTGAGTGGTCGCCAAATCATGGTTTAAGATATTTTGGTGGTACACCATTTAGTCGTAAAATGGGTAAATATCTTGTGTTTATGCTTTATTGAGTCATGGATGGGGCCAGGTCTTGCAATGGTGCTCATTGGAGTCGTGTATGGAGATATATGACATATCATGGCGAAACTCATCTAGAGGTCGAGTAGACGATATCGTCATTCTGGGTATCTTGTAGCGGTACTCCAATAGGTCGTATTCAGGATCAAGGACCTAAGGTGAAAAATTGAGAACATTGATAAGTGGCTTACTTTTTGTGTTCCCGCCATATTAAATGGATATTAGTCTCTCCTTCACTGAAAGGTATTGTTTATGGATAGTATACTATCCATGCATTTGGTGTTGTTTTGGAGTGTGAAATGTATCCATAATTTATATATTTTAATACTTGGCCTTATCCATGTTGTGTATTTATCTATGTTTTCAGTATTTGAATATTAACCTTATTCACATTTGTATGAGTATTTTTGTTAGGACCAAATTGTCCTAATCACAGAAAGTTTTATAAAGTAAGCTTTGAGAAGGTTTAATTAGTGTTTAACTAGTTAGTTTAGCTATTGGGCTTGGGCTTGGGCTTTTGTATTTAGGCCCCATATATAAAGGGGTTTAGGGTTGAGAGAAAGGGTGAAGTCATTTCAATGAGAGTCATCTAGTAGGTGTTTGTGTGTGTTCTTGTATGTTGAGAGCTCTCATAATAAATTCAATGACTTTTCATTTCATCTTCTTTATTTCTCTCTTGAATCCTCTTTTTGTTTGGTTATTTGGGACCAACAATTTTGTTTTGAGCCAAGCAAATCATCAGATTTGTTTGTTCCTATGGAATCATTCAAAGAGGTTTTTATTTTTTTTGGGTTTTGAAGCATTGTTCTTGAAGAAAAGTTTGAATATGAGTTTTGGGGTTTGGATCTTGATGGAGATGATGAAGATTGATGTTTGGGTTGTGATTATATTCCGACTCGGGAAACATGAATAACCCGACTCGGGTATTCGAGGTTTCCCGACTCGTTCTTAAGGGGAACCTTTGATCTTTCAAATCCCGACTCGGGAAACATGAATAACCCGACTCGGGTATTCGAGTTTCCCGACTCGTTCTTAAGTGGAACCTGTGAATCCCAAATGATAGAGAATGAAAGATGGAGAGAAACTAAAGTAAATGATTAAGCATTGAAGAACAAATAGTGGTGAGAATGTTGGTAGAATGTTGTTGAGAAGACAAGAGAATAAAGGCTTCTTGGGATTGCTTCTCATTCAAAATAGTAGGCTACCAAGTTCTACACAAAACCCTAGGCTATAGCATTGTATTTATAGCACTAGGTTAGAGGAAATTACAAGACAAGCCCTTAGAGTCTATGACTCTTTACAAAAGAGGGCAAACATAAAGCTAAGGCAAATACAAGAAATAGGAAATAACAAGATAGACCCTTGACTTCTTCACAACCCTCAAAGTAGGGTCTAACAATCTCCCCCTTTGGGAAGAAGTCAGAAGGGTGGTGGAAGCTCAAGCGCTGGTTCCCACTTCGACATCTGAAGGAACTCCTCCCATTCTCCAATGATCCTCGCTCGCATCTTCATCGCCGCTTCCACTCGTCTGTACATAAGCCTCTCCTTGAGCTTTCTCTCGATCAGGTTCATGGCCTCCAAAATCTTTCCCTTTCCGTCTATGAACTTCCGACTCGGTACCTGATCAGCCAAGAGTCTACTCTGCATCCCGTTGTAGACGTAGAGAAGGGTTCCGTCGCAAAACTTGGCAAGTTCGCTAAATCGCATGAATTTGCGTTCCCTCTTCTTCTGTGTCACATAGAGAACACCGTGCTCCGGTATCCTGGTTGGCATGTATGGAAGATAAGCATCAATACCAGGTACGAGCAGGTTCGGTCGGAGCAGGTTGACCTTCGGCTGGCGGCTCTCGATTGTAAGTTGGTAGTCCGTCACACGCGCAAGGGTGATCGCATGACGAACATACTTCTTCAAGATTTCGGTGCCGTCTCTGTAGTGCTCGGGTCGGAGAATCGGGCCCTGGAGGTACTTGATGAGCGTCAGTAGGTCTTCTAGGTGAACTCGGTCCAGATCTGCTTCTGTGAAGGTCCAGTGTTGCAACTCTCCTCGAGGAGTGCCAGTCCCATACATGAGGACGTCGTACTCAAGGAAAACCTGATGACCATGTCTGTAAGGGCGCATCTTGGTTACCTTGATGAAACGACGTCGGATTCTTTGACGTCCGTGGGTGGCCCAGTTGCACATCCTCTGGTGCACATACGCAGTCCTTCTTCTCTTGTTCTTGATATGAGAGATCCCGAAGTAAACCTTTCTAGACCAGACGTGCAGGTTCTCCTGCTGGAAGATGCGGCTGAAAGATTCCTCAAGGAATGGCCTGAAAATGACGGAGTGGTTCCAGTTGAGCTGGATGACAACTGGAGCGGAGGTATCTGGAGTGGTCGAATGGATGGTCCGAGGAGCTTCCGGAGTGGGAAACTCGAACGCTGACATAAAGCTGGTGTAGTCGGTGTCTTGGAGAATGTCGTCCCCCCTCTTATATATCCTGAGGCTCTGAGCGAGCGACCGAAGAATCTTCCGGGCTTCCTCCGGAATCTGAACATCTGTAGGGTCTGTCGGTGCTGCTTCCGGGGGAACGACATCGATCCCTGCTGTCTCGGTCATTTGAGGAAACTCACCCTCATCCGCCGGGATTGGCTCGTAGTGCCAGCTCCCCATGTCAGGAATCTCCTCCGTGTCTGAATCAATGAATGAAGTATCGGAGGCGGCTGATTCTGACGGGGCACTCGAGCGAGCAGGTTGTGATGCTGAAGCTGTTGTAGCAGGCGCGGAACCCGAGGCTTGAGCGAGGCCGATGCGAAGTCTCTTGGCTCCATGCATCTCCCCATCATGAGGACCTGCGCCCGGGTCAGTGTCATCATGTCCCCGTTTTGAGGACTGAGCCTGAGGCCGGCACGCTGCCTCGAGTTCGCGGATCCGGCGGTTGGCGGCCTCCAACTGCGCTTCCCTCTCTTGCAACTGGGCATCCCTGGCGGCTAGTAGTTCTTCCGCGCGCTTGAGCTTGGCCGAAAGCTTGTCGTTCTGAGTCGTTAGCGCGGAGACAGTCATGTTGAACTCATCTTCATGAACATAGCCCGGGATGGCTCCCTGATGTGATGGTCGCGGAGGTTGTAGGCGGAGGACTGACTCAGTACGAGGAGGAGCCACTGACTGTTGTACCTGAAGCTCGGTCGACTTGCCCTTGGCTTGGCGTCGAAGCGCTTGCAGTTCTTCCTCTCGTTCGGCGTCGCGAGACTTCAGAGTCTCGATCTCTCCCCTTTGCTCGTTGAGAGCACTCTCGAACGCCTCAAGTTTGGCATTGCGAGAGGCCTCGGCGCGGTCGAGCTCCGTGAATCTGGCTTGGACGACTTTAAGGATGTCGCCCGAATCCGTCAGGCCTAAGAGCCTCGGTGGTGCGTGAGCGTCTTTAAAGACTTCGCTCGAGTCTGTCGGACCCGGTCCCGGTAGTACAACACCCGGTGCCACTTGGGCTCCAGTTGTCGAGAAGAGTCCTACTGAGGTGCTCTCTCGGCCTGACGTCACCGCTGGTATGATGTTGACGGTGTCAGGACTTCCGGCGGATCCTCGAAGGGCGTCATCAGACGCACCGACTCTCCTCATTCCGGCCAGGCCACTCGGGCGGGCGGATGATGCTCCTAGAAGTGTCCTATCCAAGTGAACGACGTGAAACGTCTCGGTAAGTGGATCTAAGACAATCGGTGCACGGAAAGAAGTCGAGAGGTGGGGCAGTTCCTCTCTGATATCAACACCCGTAGACTCCAATTGAGTGGCGGGTGGAAGTTGTGCTATATCCCCGTGAGAAGATGAAACGGCCATCTGTTGAGAGATGGCCGAGTGGGTGGCTAGGGCGTGCAAATGCGCTGGTTGGCTGCCAGCGTCTTGACCTGACGTCACAAGGTGACCGGTCTGAGTGTGGGTTGCCTCTGTGGGGGAGTGACTCGGGGTAGATGGGAGTCCTAGGGTGTCTAACCTAGTGGGTTCTTCTTCTCCTCCCTGTTCTTCTATCCTAAGCCACTCTTCGTCTAAGTGGACCTCTTCATCGATGGTCTCTTTTCTTAGACCCTCACTAACACCCTCAAGGTCTTCATCACCTTGTCTCTCCACTGCCGATCCCACTTCTTCTTCTTCACCATCACGACCGTCAGTTCGGCCGTCGGAATCAACTTCATCCGGTTTGAGGCTGTCAACGGAGTCGTCTCCGTTGAAAGATGATGTGACTTCATCTTCGTCTCGCTGTGCCTTGCCGCTCTTGAGGGTGTCAACTTCCTCGGATGAACCATCACCGAAGTCCACTTGTTCGGACTCGGTGGCCTCAACATCAACAACCTCTCGGTCGAACGGAGTATGCTCGGAGGAGGACGCGTCATGGCCTTCATCACGGCCGGAGTCATCACTGGAGTCATCTCCGGAGGGTTCGCCTTCAGGATCTCCTTGTGGCCCGGGAGCAGCGTCGGTTTGAGGAGGTGAAGGAACATGGGCTTGTTCTTGTGGGGAAGCTTCCACGTCCCCACCCTGTACTGCTGGTGATAGTGCTGGTGACGGCTCCCGTTCATCAGAATGGTGTGGAGAAGGTGGTGAGTACCTTTGAGCGCCGGTGTATCTCTTCGTTCTGGCGCGGACGTAGTACTCAGCCGAGTGCTCATCGATCAACTCCCGTTGAGTGCGGCGACCTCTCCCTTGATGCATCTGTTGGTAAAGCGCGCTCGGACCAACCTGAGGCACGTGTGGAACCGCGGAGGTACTAACTATTCTACCCAGCGACCCCTCACGTCTACTCGTAACACCCCCGATCCGGAGGCACCCCCAGTGGTACCCCGGGGCCCGGCACCTAAGGCCCGAGCCGACTGACGGACGGCTTGCACACCCTGGGCAGGGCTCCTCGGTTCTGAGGAGTCCGTGGATGTGTCATCTAGACCTATGGATGCCCTATAGAGTCCTACACACGTTGCTTCCCTATCGGCGGTATCCAACACGTGGCGAGGTATCGGCATCTCCACTTGCCCAGGCTTGAGCGTTCGATACTTGGATCTGGAGAGTTCCTTGCTCTTGAAGGTTGGGTGACGAGATCGGCGATCGACTTCTGGATGGCGGTCCATGTGATCCCGGATCATCATGGCAAAGAAGCGCATCCATGGGATGGACGAGTGTTTGCTGCGCTGGTCATTCGGGTCCACATCCCGTGTGATGTCGATCCACAGCTGAGCGGCGACGTCGATCCGTCGGCCGTAGATGATCGAGTGGATCACATGCCACAGCTGGGTCGATGCTTTGTCGATGCCCTTAACTTTGGCAGACAGGCTACGGTTCACGATGCTGAACAGTGTAGCCCAAAGAGGTGGCAGCATGCTGTTCGTGACCTGCGAGATTCCGTTCAGTTTCTGTCCCGGGTTGTTCATGACCCCAACGGCAAGAATCTCGCTGAATAGTACAGGCACGTCAACTATCGGCTCGAATGGGGCTTCTGCAGAGTCAGCTGGAAGATGGAGGATGCGTCTGAAGTCAGCAAGGGAGACGGTGAGGTCAGTCTGGTCGACTCGCCCCACGAGGACTCTAGCTCCGTCTCGGTGGACAATTCTGGAGGTGTGCCAGAATTGTTGCAGATAGATCATAGGCACGGTAGTGGATGCCTCCAAGGAGTAGGCGATCGGATGCACCTTCAGGATCTCCAAAATCACCGGTTCTTGGGTCGGGAAGCTGTTCAGATCTACAAACTCGTTGTTCTGAGTGATAGGCTTCAGATCCTCCACGGCGATTAGTGCGCGGTCAGCAGCTGCGTTGATTGGTTGAGCCATTTCTGTTCAAAGAAAAGAAAACTTTAACAAGTTAGCACTATCAATGAACCACCAAGTGTTGAAACAAGGTGAAGAGGGGAAGTACCAAACCCGATTCGGGTATTGGCAAAACCCGAATTGGGAATGTGACAAACCCGAATCGGGTAAGTCACTCACCCGAGTCCATCAAAGTTTCAAACACTTGAAGAAAAAATTTGGCATGACCTCGACTCAACGCGAGTCGGGAAACACGAGTACCCGGATCGGGTTACTCAGTTTCCCGAGTCGGGAATCGAGATCACAAAATATGAATTTCCTCTAGAAACCCGATTCGGGAAAGTTGAATACCCGAATCGGTAAAGTTGATAAAACACTTAAAAAAGATTTTTGGATTTCCTTAAGAAACCCGATTCGGGTTTTGGGTATACCCGAATCGGTAAAGAGGATAAACACTTATCAAAAATTTTGAAAAACGAGTTCAAAAAGTCCACCCTTAAGATGGATGCGGGAAACTCGGATACCCGAATCGGGTTATCCATGTTTCCCGGATCGGGATTTTGTAAAACAAGATAACAAGGGTTCCACAATGGATCGATGCGGGAAACCCGAATACCCGAATCGGGTTATTAGGTTTCCCGAATCGGGACTCAAGAACATCAAGAACATTCAAGATACCCGATTCGGGTATTATGAATACCCGATTCGGGTTTTTCGAAAACCGACGGCTGTTCAACTTCTACAGCCCCAAAACGATTCAAAACTCGATCTATGAACTTGTAAACTAGTACATTATGATCTAAATTAGTTCTAAACAAGTTTCTAAACAACAAACGACCGATTGGACGTCCCGAAAACCCATTCCAAAGAGTTTGGGTTTCGGGTTTATCCAAGAAGCTTTAGGCTTCGATTCGGACAAGAAAACGTAATGGATACGTGTTAATACTAGTATCAAAGTGTCCGAAATCTTACCGTGATCGTCTGGATGTAGTCGGATCGAAGAACGGAGGTCGGAAATTGCCGGAAAGTGGCCGGAAGCGGGATGGTGGCGTTGGCGGTTCGAGTTCGTTGAGAGAGAGAGAGAGAGAGAGAGAAAGTTTTGAATTCTTTGAAAATCAGATTTTGAAAGCATAAAGAAAAGGAAAAGGACAAATTTCCTTTTAAACAACAGGGAGTCAACTTATCTGTTTAAGGATAAGTGAACCCACTTTTCACTCTCAACTTTCGAAAATGGCACAAACACCCCCTGGACTACAAGTTTCGCGAAAGTTGCAAAACGAGTCCCTGAACTTGTGACTTAAGAAAATTTTCAAAAACAGCCCCTGAACTTAAGTTCCAGAAGATGACAGATTTAGTCCCCGAACTTGAAAGTTCAGAAACTTGTCACATCCACCCCCTGAACTTGCAAGTTCACAAAAATGCACAAGTTCAGTCCCTAGACCTCTACGTAACGACTAACCTGGATATGTTTCCATCGGGTATTAACTGTGTAACCCCGGTATCAGATTTTGCGCGAGTCCTGATCTGATTTAATCAGAAGTCGTTGTGATTGTCCACACCTGCAAAAGAAAAATTATAATGGTATCCATTGTAGTGTGGATCCGAGAACGTTAGCACAAACAAACATAAGATTATACAGACACTCCCCCTCGAAAGATGCTATATATCCAAGTCTCCCCCTACACACATGCATTCTAACAGATTCCCAACTCCCCCCTAGACCTTAGGCGGGAGGTCTAACATTCATAGCTTGCTTAGAAGAAAGAAATGGCGTTTCTCATCAAAGGCCTTCGTGAACAAATCAGCAAGCTGAAGATCACTTTCCACAAAATACAGTTCAATATTACCTTTTTCGACATGATCCTTGATGAAATGGTATCGTATGTCGATATGCTTTGTTTTGGAGTGCTGAACTGGATTCGCGGTAATCTGAATGGCACTTTGAGAGTCGCAGTAGATTGGAATCTGGTTCATGGTGTATCCGAAATCCGCTAGTTGGGTTTTCATCCATAGAACTTGTGAGCAACAACACGCGGCGGCAATGTATTCAGCTTCGGCCGTGGAAAGTGACACACAGTTCTGTTTACGTGACGACCAACTCACCAACTTGTTCCCGAGGAACTGGCAGGCTCCGGATGTGCTCTTCCTGTCCAGCTTGCAACCTGCATGATCAGAATCTGTGTAGCCAATTAGCTCAAAACTAGAACCCTTTGGGTACCAAAGGCCAAAGTCTGGCGTTCCCTTCAGGTACCTAAGGATTCTCTTCACAGCCTTAAGGTGTGAATCACGCGGGTCGCACTGATAACGAGCACAGACACCCGTGGAGAATACAATGTCAGGTCTACTAGCCGTGAGGTATAACAAAGAACCAATCATTGCCCGATATTTCTTTAGATCTACCGGCTTGCCAGACAAGTCGGCGTCCATTTGAAATGATCTGGACATTGGTGTAGCAGCGGAGTTTGAGCCAACCACATCAAAACGTTTTAATAAATCGTGAACATATTTTGATTGGTTTATGAAAATGCCTTCAGGGCATTGACGGACTTGAAGTCCCAAAAAGAATGTCAATTCACCCATCATACTCATTTGAAATTGTGATTTCATAGTGTGCTCAAACTCTTTGCACAACTCAGGCTTTGTAGATGCAAAGATGATGTCATCCACGTATATCTGTACGATAATTAAATCATCACCTGATTTACGAAGGAATAAGGTGGGATCGATTGTACCTTTCTTGTAGCCAGCTCCTAGCAAATAGATAGTAAGAGTTTCATACCATGCTCGTGGAGCTTGCTTGAGACCGTAAAGTGCCTTGTCTAACGCATAGACATGGTCGGGAAACCTCGGATCTACAAATCCTTCGGGTTGTTCAACATACACCTCTTCATGAAGGACACCATTCAGGAACGCACACTTGACGTCCATCTGGTAAACCATCATATTCTTGTGAGCGGCATACGCGAGAAAAATCCGTATGGCTTCTATCCTTGCGACCGGCGCAAACGTCTCGTCGTAATCGATACCTTCTTGTTGGCGAAACCCCTTGGCGACCAGACGAGCCTTATTGCGAATAACAAGGTTATTTTCATCCTTTTTGTTCCGGAAGATCCATTTTAAGCCGATGATGGACTTCCCCCATGGTCGTTTTACCAGGCGCCAAACCTTGTTCCTTTCAAACTCTGCCAATTCATCTTGCATGGCTCTTACCCAGTCCGGGTCTGACAGAGCTTGACTGATTTCCGACGGCTCAAATTCGCTGAGGAAGCATGCGAAGACACCTAAGTTGTCGGATTTCTTTGATGATCGAGTCTGGACATTCCGAGATGGACTCCCGATGATCTGGGATGGAGGATGACTTCTTGACCACTTTCTTGAGTGAGGAAGAGTGACATAGGACTCTAGGTTGTTTGTCATGTCGTTCTCGTCTTGCACGACGAAGTTCCTTGACTGGATTCCTCCGGAAGGACCACTTGTAGCCCTTCCCAGTGGCTCAATATTCATAACAACTTCCAGTCTGGGCTCCCGAACCACTTGAGCATACGATCTTTGAGAGGTGCTCGGAGATGGTAACGGAGCGGCTTCAGAGATAGGAGCACGAACAGGGGTTGAGTTCTGCGCTACAACTGGTTCCACTGAAGATCCTGGAGGTTGTTCATTGGAGGAAATCTGAGGTGGTGAGACCACTGGTTCTGTTGTCGCGTTTTGAGTGGAAGTAGAGGCCTCAGAAGTGCTTTCTATCACGAAGGCATCGGACGACACAGACGTCGTGGAGTTTCCAGGTGCAGCAGGTACGATGATCGGACCAGTTAAGATCGGCAAATCATAGTCCGAAGGATCTATAAAATCTGAATCAAAAGTGTTAGGTCTAAAATCTGTGCTCGGTGGTGCATTAGGCAAGTTAGGCAGAATAGCATCAGGATTACTAGAGCTAGCATCAGAGAGAGTTTCGGTTTCACAGAAATCTACATTGGTGCTTTCCAGGATGGTTTGGGATCGTTTGTTATAAACCCGATAGGCTTTTGAGTGTGGTGAGTATCCGATGAAGATAGACTCATCAGCCTTGGGATCAAACTTTCCCAAATCGTCCCGGTCATTCAGAATATAACACTTACAACCAAATACTCGTAGATGCTTGATATCCGGCTTGCGCTTCTCGATCATCTCATAAGCTCTCTTTCCGGTTCGCTTTACGATGAGAGTGCGGTTTTTCGTGTAGCATGCTGTTGCTACTGCTTCAGCCCAGAATGATTTAGGTACGCCTGAGTGAGCCATCATGGATCTCGCTGCCTCGACCAACGTCCGGTTCTTCCTTTCTACTACCCCGTTTTGTTGGGGAGTGCGAACTGCAGAGAAGTTGTGAGAAATTCCCACGTCTTCCAGAAAGGAATGTAACTTCGTGTTACGAAATTCGGTTCCGTTGTCACTTCTCAACTTCTTCACCTTGAGATTCAATGAAACTTGAATCCGTTTGATGAAGGCAATGATTCTGTCAGCAGCATCAGATTTGGCCCGAAGAAATTCAAGCCAGGTGAACCGAGAGAATTCGTCAACCAGGACTAGCATGTATTTCTTTCTTGCTAGACTTTCAATCCTCATCGGCCCACATAGATCCATGTGAATCATGTCTAGTGGACTTCGGCAGTTAGTTTCCAACTTTGGAGGATGGGAACTTCTCTTCATTTTTCCTAACTCACATGCAGAACAAAGTGTGTCCTTGGAGAGGCGAGTCTCGGGAAGTCCACTGACCAAGCCTCTGGAAACCAGCTTGTTCATGTCTTTGAAGTTTTGATGACATAGCCTTTGATGCCATAACCAACTGTCTGCCTTGGTAGCTTTTGCGAGCAAACAGATCTTGTTATCTGGATGTGATAAATCTTCAAACTGAGGATGCGTTTGGGGAATGCACTTAAAGACGGTCGTGTACAGATTCCCAGTTTTGCGTGCAATTAGAACGGGATCCTCATCTTCCGTGTTCACAGTAGCTCCGTACATGAATTGTTTGCACCAGAAGCCATTGTCACAAAACTGGCTGGAGCTGAACATGTTGTAAGCCAAACCCCTCACAAACCTCACCTGCTTGATAACATACTTCCCGTCTGTGATGTTTCCATACCCCTCTATCCTTTTAGGTCTCGAATCAGCCATCTTGACGTATCCCTCAAACTTTTCAACGAAGTCAAAAAGGAAGGACCGATGACCAGTCATGTGTCGATGGGCTCCAGAATCTATGTACCACACATGACTGACCTGCAAAAGGATTAAGCTTGTTTAGGGACCCATTGCCCAATGGGTTCCTTAGGGTTAGATGAAGCAGGTAAAACACTCGGTGCAGTCTCCTTTTCGGATTTCTCCTTAGGCATAGGGGACTGTACTGAGGAGGAGGTTTTAGAGTTTCCTCTTCGCCTCCTTCATCTCTTATGAGACTTGGCATTCAAATTATGAGCATTTAAAGAACTAGCCACACCAAAGCGCAAGAGATTGTCAAACATAGTACACATGTCATTCCTAAAAGTAGCAAAAACAGTGTTCAAATTTCCATTACGGGTTACAGACAAGTTTGAATCAAATCCTACACTAGGTGGGGCATGGCCTAGATCCGCACGAACAGGACCACGCCTCTTAGGGAAAGCAGAAAAGGGGTTGTTCCTTCCTTGATCCTTTCTTGGTGGCTTCACATTCTGTCCACCATCTTCTTTCCTCGCAACTGCATTAGAAGCAATGTGTGAGTTAGAGGACGGTTTGTGTGAAATGGATTTACCACCTTTTCCAGATGACGGTTTTTGAAAATTAGGTTTTGTGGAATTGAAAGGTTGTTTTTGATTAGGTTTTGCCCGAGAGTTCTCCCCCACTTCAAAGGAGCTTGAATTGAGCTCAAGACTTTTTATGGGTTTGGTTGAAACACAAGCATCAGCAGATTTGGAATTCTTGTTCTGGAGTCCCTTGGGTACGTGAGGCTTAACTGACTTCCCTCTGTCAGTACCAACACATTTTTCACCCTCAGGTTTGTTTATCTCAGAACCGGATGCAAGTGTCACAGCGGACTCATCGGGTTTG
The DNA here is from genome assembly GCA_030169165.1 of Centaurea solstitialis. Taxonomy (NCBI): domain Eukaryota; kingdom Viridiplantae; phylum Streptophyta; class Magnoliopsida; order Asterales; family Asteraceae; genus Centaurea; species Centaurea solstitialis. The sequence continues at coordinate 56,260,573 of CM058042.1, read as the reverse complement.
GAAGGAACGCTTACCTTTTTCTTAGGAACGAATCCGGAAGGATCATCACCCTCATCCAAGAATATCTTTAGATTGTATTCAATAGTGGGATCTTGGACGGTCTTAGGTTCACTGATCCTATGGTGTGAGCTAAGGATAGTCTCATCATCATCTGATTCTATCGAGCAAAGATTTTCAAAATCAAGGACTTTCTTTTTCAAAAGGGAATTGGACACCAGTTGGTTGGTTAAAGATTGGCGATACTTAATCCTCTCATCATGAAAAAGTTCTTTTGTTATTTCAAGGCGAATGTCTGTGAGGATGTATCGAGTTTGAAGATCTGCAACCTTCGTTTTGAAGTTAGTGAAAGAGGAGGTTGCAGTTTCACATTCTGAAGAGAGCCTAATTCTCTCGGCATTAGCCTCAAGAAGGTTCTTTGTTGGGAACCGTAGGCACTAACGGTGCGCAGCGGATAACAAAACGATTCCCAAACCCGGACCCATCTTAAATCCTATCAGATACAATTTAGTGAGGTTTGACGATTTACCTTTTGAGGATAAATTTCCAGAATGCTTGTAGGGGGTACACCGCTACTGACACGTCTCGAGGAACGGTTGCTAGACCACCACCACAAATTACTCCACAAACGAAAATTTCGGTTCTTACTTCGAGCCTATGATCGCCGGCGGTGGGAAGAGAGAAAAGAGAGAGATTGTTTTTTAGAATTATCAATTCAGTTACTTTTCAATCAAACCTTATGCCTTTATTTATATTAACTAATAAGGCAGTGTTTGATACCATATGGAATACCCTTATAATTATCAATCTGATAATTAAATATATATTCCATAATTATCCCTTTATTAATTAATTCAACTGATTAATTAATTTACAAATAAATAATTTAACTAGTTATTTATTTCTTTCTCTCTCGTTTAATTATTTCTCTCAACCATGTAATCCAAATGTCCTCTATTTTAGTGTGCAGCGGTGTGACCTACTAGTGTCCTATAACATCGGATACGGTAACCTTGTTACTGTCTCGCACATAATCCTAACAGACTCCCACTTGTGCTAGACATGTAACTGTACTGTTACCATTAGCCTAAGGAGGTCCCTAGCCAGACACTTAGGTTAACCAGGTTATAAGATCTCTTACATCCAGAGATACAATTCACGCTTGAATTTGTACACAGGTTCATTCCTTTTGCACACGATATTTCTAAAGTGATTTTAAGACATGGAGTGGAGGATTCATTTCTAAAAATCAAGTATTTCTTGACTCTGATTTTGATTGCCTGCAGTAACGGATATTACTAAATAACCCCTGTTATTCTATCCGAGCGTGGCCACGCGTTTTCTGCCAATCTTAATCGTCAAGGGGCCCGGAAATATCTCTCTTTTGAAAAGAGGTGCAAATCCCTTCTTGACTACTTGCATTTGGATCCACGGCTTCCGCTGCATCTAGTCACGTCCCGTATGGCCGCCCTGTTACGGTGCAGCGTTAGTACGTGCTAAGAATACAGTAGTCCTCGCGTTCCCAAACCAAGTATCTCAGGTCTAAGGACAACCTATCAAGTCGGTGCTTATGACTGAGGCTCCATGAAGCAGACTTGATTACTGGTCACTTCCAATACCCAAACACTCTGATGAGTATCTATAAATACTTGGTCACATCACTTGTGCTTTTATTCTCTACCTTGAATAAATCATCAAGTATTTATAATAGCGTAAATACTCCCTATTGAAATTCCCATTTCAATAAGTGGCTACGGAATTTTAGATTTTATACAAATCTTTGTAAAATCATGGATACGTTAAATATGCGAAAAATAGTTAATTTAGAACAATCATGAAAATAAAACCTCCATTTATTTCCATCACACTGTGAAATAAAAACTTTACATGATTATATTGTTTCTAAATTAGACTATAGTAATAATTAATAAACTAAGAACTAGCTACTGGCTTCCAGGTACTGCATCCCAATGGAATTCGCATGTGCCTCATGCTTTACCCTTGCTAGTGGTTTTGTCAGTGGATCTGCGACATTGTCTTCTGTTGGAATCTTGCATATTCTCACATCTCCTCTTCCAATGATCTCTCGGATGAGGTGATACTTTCTGAGCACATGTCTTGACTTGTGATGCTCTCTAGGTTCCTTTGCTTGCGCCACGGCTCCTGAGTTATCACAGAGTATATCGATCGGTCTCGAGACACTGGCAACCACTCTGAGATCCGATAGAAAATTCCTTAGCCAGACTGCTTCCTTTGCCGCATCAGATGTTGCAATGTACTCTGCTTCTGTAGTTGAGTCTGCAATCGTGTCCTGCTTCGAGCTCTTCCATGAGATCGCACCTCCGTTTAGGGTAAAGACGTACCCTGACTGTGACCTGAAGTCATCTCTGTCGGTCTGGAAACTAGCGTCAGAGTATCCGGTGACACTAATTTCATCCTCAGTACCTCCAAAGACCAAGAACATTTCTTTCGTCCTTCTCAGATATTTAAGAATGTTCTTGACAGCCACCCAATGGGGTTCACCCGGATTCTGTTGGTATCTACTCGTAACACTTACTGAGTAAGCAACATCGGGCCTAGTACACAGCATGGCATACATAATCGATCCAATTGCAGAAGCATATGGGACCGATTTCATCTTGTCCTGATCTTGACTAGAAACAGGACACTATGTTTTACTTAACACTATGCCATGTTGCATCGGGATAAATCCTTTCTTGGATTCATCCATCCTGAATTTCTTCAAGATTTTATCGATATACGTACTTTGGCTAATCTCGATAAGCCGCTTAGATCTATTTCTGTAGATCTTTATACCGAGTATATAAGCGGCTTCTCCAAGGTCTTTCATCTAGAAACATTTGCTTAACCAACTCTTAACACTCTGTAAAGTTGGTACATCGTTTCCTATGAGTAGTATGTCGTCTACGTATAAGACCAAGAAGGTTACTATGCTCCCACTGAACTTAGTGTAGACACACGGCTCGAACTCACTTTTGGTAAAACCAAACTCTTTGATTCGCTCATCAAAGTGTAAGTTCCAGCTTCGAGATGCTTGCTTTAATCCATAAATGGATTTTAGCAGCTTACACACCTTATTAGGATTCTTAGGATCTTCAAACCCTTCTGGTTGTTCCATATAGACGTCTTCTGTTAACTTTCCATTCAGAAAGGCTGTCTTGACGTCCATCTGCCAAATCTCGTAGTTAAAGTACGCTGAGATGGCCATAAGAATCCTAATTGATTTTAACATGGCCACTGGTGAAAAGGTCTCATCATAGTCAATGCCAAGAGTTTGCGTGAATCCTTTTGCAACCAGTCTGGCTTTGAAGGTGTGTACGTTCCCATCCATGTCGGTTTTCTTCTTGAAAACCCATTTGCGTCCAACAGCCTTACAGTGTTGTGGCAAATCTGTCAACTCCCAAACTTGGTTGTCGTACATGGATTGCATCTCGGCCTTCATGGCTTCCTGCCATTGTTCAGACTCACTGCCTGACACAGCTTCTCCATAGGATGTTGGTTCATTCAAGTCTCCGCTATCCTGAGAGACTAGGAACCCAAGATACCTATCTGGTTCTTGTCTTACCCTGCTGGATCTGCGAAGGTCCTGTGTTTGCACTTCCTCAATCGGCTCTGATTGAGGTTCAACATTGTTATGTTGAATTTCTGGCTCAACAACTGGTGTTGTGTTTTCTTCGTCTACTACCTGTAGATCTACATCCTTTCTGGTGTTCTCTAGGCTGAGAAACTTTTCTTCCAGAAATTTTCCATTTCGAGCAACAAAAACTTTGTTCTCTTCAGGGTTGTAGAAGTAATACCCCACGGTGGTCTTGGGATATCCAATGAAGAAACACTTGTCGGATTTGGGCTTGAGTTTTTCTGAGGTAGGTCGTTTGACGTAAACCTCACAACCCCAAATTTTCAGAAAAGATATGTTGGGTTTCTTACCCTTCCACAACTCGTATGGAGTCTTTTCTACCGACTTTGTTGGCGCTCTGTTCAGTATGTGTGCTGCTGTTTCGAGCGCATGTCCCCAGAATGATATTGGCAGCGAAGAATGACACATCATCGTTCGTACCATGTCAAGCAAAGTACGATTTCTCCTTTCTGATACACCATTCATCTGAGGTGTATACGGAGGTGTGAGTTGGGATACAATCCCACACTCCATCAGATGATTGTCAAACTCATCACTGAGATATTCGCCACCATGATCTGACCGTAAGAACTTGATCCTCTTGTCAAGTAGATTCTGTACTTCATTCTGATACTCCTTGAATTTCTCAAAGGTTTCAGATTTATGTCTCATCAAGTAGACATAACCATACCTACTGAAGTCGTCAGTAAAGGTAATGAAGTACCGGTATCCTCCTCTTGCTACATGACTGAAAGGTCCACATACATCTGTGTGGATTATTTCAAGCAAGTCAGTAGCCCTTTCATTTTCATTGTTGAAAGGTTGCTTTGTCATTTTACCAGATAAACAAGATTCGCAATTATCAAAAGGTTTATAGTCGAAATTGCCAAGAAAACCTCCTTTTAGGAGTAGTTCAACGCGTTTCTTGTTTATATGGCCCAAACGACAATGCCAGAGGTAAGTCTGATCCTCAATATCTTTGGATCGCTTACTTATATGATAGATTTCACTATTGTTGTCTTTTAGATTTACAGTGTATAGACCATCTACGGGTGTAGCTTTAAAATAGAAAATGTTATCTTTAAAGACTGAAATCATTTTATAAGTATATTTATAATAAAAACCTTGGTCTACTAATAAATCAAAAGACAAAACATTCTTAATCATATTTGGAATATAATAACAATTATCCAGTTCCAAAACTAGACCCGAGGGTAAACTAAGACTATAAGATCCCACGGCTTCAGCAATCAACGGAGTGCCTTCGCCAACTCGTGGGTTCGAACGGTCCTTCCTCAGAGTCTTTCTTCTAGTGAATCCCTGTAAATGATTACAAATGTGGTTACCACTACCTGTATCAATTACCCATGATTCATAAGAAGTGATTAAGCAATCTATCATAAAGATACCTGGAGCATCGGGTAAACCGATCTCTATCTGGTCGATATTCATCGAGTGCTCGCAAATATCCTCGCTGCCGCACTCTGGGCAACTCAGATCTCCCAGCTCATCAATTATATCAGTGTCCATGAGATTCGCAGGTTCGGGTGCTGGCTCTAGACTGGCCAGGATATCTTCATGAACTTTATCCACGTCGTTCTTTGGTTCCTTCATGTAGGCACTAGCTGTGTCCTGAACTTCCTTTGTGAGGGAGAACCACATGAGGTACACTAACTCCTCCTGAGTCATCTTGTACCCCAGACGTGATAAACATTTAAAAAGCCTTCTCATTTCAATAAGATGGTTTTTAACTGACTGACCCTCTTGTAGCTTCAGGGAGAGAATCTCTTGCATGATCAAAAGCTTGCCCGTGTGCTTGTAGAAACCTAGCTGGTTCTCTACATTTCTCACAACCTCGTGACAGAATTTCACTCTTAAGTCTCCCGTGAACTTGGGTGACATAGAGAAAACTAGAATGGACATTACATCCGATTCATCTGCCATGAATCTGAAATATTCAGCAAATTCCTCTTCAGGGGCATTGCTTTTAGGTCGTGACATGGGCTTATTGATCACATAAAGCTTACCCTGGGCACTCAAAACATTCTGTAAGTGCAACTTCCAAACTGGAAAGTTCTGGCCCGTAAGCTTCCACTTGCCCGTAATAAGGCGAAGTGATTCCTCAGGTGAATAAAACGGAATGCTAATTGGAGACATCTACAGAAGAATATAAATTCCAATTTAGTTTATAATTATATAATTCTAATAAATTATTACCCTTAAAATAAATTTATTAGACTAGAATCCATATTTCACATGTGTCGGGAAGCATGTGATCATGTCAAACCGACTCATGCGATCTATGGTAGGTAAAACTATACCAATCGTATTCCTATCTGGAAAAACACGACTTCTAGATCGTCGGGACATCGGATATTAATAGTCCGTGCAAATTTAGTCCCTCTAGTGCATTTTGGCCTGGTACCACCCAGTGAATAAATAATTACCAAAATAGATTGCACCACCCGGGACCTGGACAAACTCTGGCCGGTACCACCCGGAGATAATTCGCAGAGTTTTATCTCCCTCCAGTTTCGGTTTGAACACGGACGTTCATAGTGTGTGCACTTACAATGCCCTATGTACCTTACCCCAGAGGTGCCCCTAAAGTGGGTTGCACTTACTAATCTATGATTTTAACAAGGGTCGAAAATTGCCAGTTTTCAAAAAACTTTGGATTTAAACACAAACTGTATTTTATCCAATTTTAAAACCATTTATATTTAATTTAAAAACGTAACTATGTAATATAATTAAATATAAACAACCACGCAGACTGAATAATCGTAAACAACCACGCAGTTAAAATAACATGTCATAGTCAAGAACCCTTAACTATTGTCGTTTTTGTGAGCCAACACAAAACGGCAGTCTAATTCCTAAGGGACAAATCTTCTCGGTGCTCCCACTGGCTCCAAGCTCCATGATCGTCTCCTTGACTCCGTCTTCAGGTTTTTATTTTAATTAAAAATATTACAAATAACCGGGTTGTAAATGGCACGCAGGCCTCCCGTAATAATAGATAAAAAATAAAAACGCAACCATGGGTCTAAGGGTATGACTATGACAACAAAAACTTGACTAGATTTTAATATAACGATTAAATCTAATTTAATTAAATCAAATAATTAATTTAGCAATTAACAAAATTAATCCCTAGGGTTCAAAACCTTATCTGGTTATAGTCCTTATCTCATAAAAATTTGTTGTGCAAGAAACGACCGGTAAAAATACCGGTGATGATAGTAACCCTAAAGCCACCATCACCGTCGTGTTCTACGAACAACACCACCCGCGGCGTGGCCGTAAGGCAGCCCGGTGGTTTGATCGATTGCCACCGCCACCACAAACGGTGGTGCGCTGGTCGGTTGTTTCATATCGTCGTCATCATCATGATTCCACCGGCGATAACGGCAGCTATCCGCCACCATCATCACCATGGTTCACGGTGAACAACAACAACAATCATGCCGCTACCACCATCATCGACGATGGTAGCAACGGCCACCACCGCCGACCGGCGATATAACTAAAAACAGTCGACGACGGCAGCGGCTCTCGCCACCGCCGCCGTTCGTTATTCCGGCGAGATAAAAACAAAACCACCACCATCGTTAACCGGTGGTTGGAACATCAATCGGTTGCCATCACCACTGTGGCTTCCGATCGCAACCATCATCACCACCTTTGTCGTGATCGGCTTTGGTGGTCGAACCAATTACCACCGCCACCACAAACGGTGGCGCGGTGGTTGGTCTTTCGCCGCAGCACCACTGCCACCACACGGCTGTGTGGTGGTTCTCTATGATATCAGCCGCCGCCACCATCAATTGGTGGTGCGGTGGGCTTTGGGTGCAGCAGCCGGCGGCCACCACTAGCTGTGGTGAGCCGTCGGTGGTTTTGCGGTGGTTGGCCTGGTGGTTCGGTTGGCTAACTGCCGCCGTTCCACTGCCAGTTTCCGATTCATTAGGTTTTTCATAAAATTCAATTTTTACAATAATTCAAAACATATAAAATCAAATTTTTAAACCTAATCAACAAACAATTAAACCTGATCTGTAGGTTTAAGAAGTGTCTCTGATACCACTGTTGGGAACCGTAGGCACTAACGGTGCGCAGCGGATAACAAAACGATTCCCAAACCCGGACCCATCTTACATCCTATCAGATACAATTTAGTGAGGTTTGACGATTTACCTTTTGAGGATAAATTTCCAGAATGCTTGTAGGGGGTACACCGCTACTGACACGTCTCGAGGAACGGTTGCTAGACCACCACCACAGATTACTCCACAAACGAAAATTTCGGTTCTTACTTCGAGCCTATGATCGCCGGCGGTGGGAAGAGAGAAAAAGAGAGAGATTGTTTTTGAGAATTATCAATTCAGTTACTTTTCAATCAAACCTTATGCCTTTATTTATATTAACTAATAAGGCAGTGTTTGATACCATATGGAATACCCTTATAATTATCAATTTGATAATTAAATATATATTCCATAATTATCCCTTTATTAATTAATTCAACTGATTAATTAATTTACAAATAAATAATTTAACTAATTATTTATTTCTTTCTCTCTCGTTTAATTATTTCTCTCAACCATGTAATCCAAATGTCCTCTATTTTAGTGTGCAGCGGTGTGACCTACTAGTGTCCTATAACATCGGATACGGTAACCTTGTTACTGTCTCGCACATAATCATAACATTCTTTTCAAGTGTGAGAACCAATGTGTCCTTTTCCGAGACAATTGCTCTCAGATTCAGAATTTGATGTTGACAGGCATCTAAGTCCATGGCTTTCAACCTAAGTTCAAAAATCTCTTTCTCCAGCTTGACTAGGTCAGGACTCTTAGTTGCGGAAACATCCTTTGGGGGGATAACTAAGACATCCTCTGATAATTCCATCTCCCTAGAGTCATAGCTTGAGTTCAGGTTGGAATAGTCTATGGGAGGCATTGCTACCTTAGGAGTTCTGGCTTTGATGTTTTCCCAATCTGAGTTGGTATTCCTAGGATCCTTGGCTGGAGTAAAGATAGGTCCGATGGGAGTGGGACTGGTGGGAGGCCTACTGGAGGTGTTGTCGGACAGACTGGTGGTCCTAGTTATGACTTCTCCGTTGATTACTTCACTAAAGGTCACAGACTGTCTAACAAATTCCTCAGTGGAGAGTCCTCCTACAAAAGCAGGTTTGGGCTTGGATGCGGACATGTTCTCAAAGGTATACAGATGTGACGGTGCTTTATCTAGGATGTTCTTGTCTGAGTGTCCTAAACCAGGTTTAACATGATAGAAAGGATTATTATTGGCATGAGCAGTAAGAATATGCAGAGTCTGTTCAGATTGACCTCTCTTGAGATTGTTGTCTTCAAGCTCTTTGATTTTTGAAAACAGTTTAGTTCTTTCTTCCGAAAGCAATTCAAACTTGAGCTCGAGTTCTCCATGACAACTTTTCAGTTCGTCATGAGATGTGTTAAGGGACAACAATTTGTTCACAAGATTGGTTTCTCTGATGCTAGACTCGAGAGTTTCACGATTATAACTAATCAACAAGTCCTCGTAGGAGCTCTTATACACCGCACTGTCGGTTCTAAATTTCGTGACGAGAATTCTCTCCGTTTGGAGTTCTTTCTCAAGTGCACAAATTTTAGATTCCAACATGGATGTGCAATCAGATATGTCGGGAGTAGAGGATACCTCGAAGGCATCGTTGTTGTATTGCAGGCCGGTTTCAGCATCAAAGTCGACCACTTCGGTGTTGCTATTGTCCGGCGCCTCGAAGTCAGCCATTAAACACGGTCCACCGACCATATGATCCTCCTCATCTGAGCTTTCCTCCTCGCAAACCCAGTTTTCTTCATCAACCAGCAAGGCCACGCCCTTCTCTTTCTTTCTCATAAGAGCGGCCTTCTTCTCAAAGTAAGCGGCATCCTTGTACACCGCTTTGCAGTCTTTTGCATAATGGCCAGGCGTCCCGCACTTGAAGCAGGTAGGCCCGTGGCCATTTGTCTTTCCTTGAGATGATGACATGGGTTGAGGATTCTGGACTTGAGTACTGCTTGTTCCCAACTGTTGTTCGCTGATTTGAACACCCTTGCCATGTGGAGGTTGCTTGGGGTGACTTCCGCCATTGAAGTTTCCACCATGATTGTTCTGATCTGCTCCACCAATCCTTCCTTGTTCATAGCTTCCTGAATGATGATTAAACCTTCCATCATCATATCCAGCACCGTTCTTTCCTTCATAGCTTTGCCCAGAGAAGTGTTGTCCATATCCACTGCCTTGATTGTTGTAAGAAGAACCATGCTGATTGTATCCAGATCCCTGATAGTTGCCTTGATAGTTGTTTCCATTTCCCGAGCTTTCTTGGTAGTCCAAATACGTGTTGTCACGCCTGAAGTTGTTCCCAAATCTTCCACGACCACCTCTTCCGCGATCAGATGACTGATATCTCCCTCCTTGTGAGTAGTGACCTCTCCCTTGATCAAATGAATGATGTCCACTTCTTCCCGGACCAAAACGGTTCCCACCATGAGAGCTTGAACGGTTGAATCCCCGATTCGCAGTCAGTCGCTGCATCTTGTGTGTGATCAATGCAAGTGACTCATTCATGTTGTGCAGTTCCTCATCAGTGACAGTGATGATCGTCGGATCATTAAAGTTGTCACTGTGCTGGTAGTAGTCTTGGCTCACATCATAGTGGTAGTCTTGGTAGTATTCTTCCGGGTAAGGATTCACCGACAAATTTGATCCTCCATGGTGCACGGTAGCTAGTGCAAGAGGGTCAACAGCTTTCTTTGGTTTGTTGCCGGTGATGAATTCTTCATGCTGGACCATCATACTGAATAGGTCGTGAAGTCCCATTTGTCCAAGGTTCCTACTCAACTGAATGTTAATGGCCAAGTTTCGCCATTCAGGGTTTAAGTTCTTCAAAAACTTCACGTTCACCTCGTAACGCGACTTCTCAACCTTTAGTCGTCGAAGATCGTTGACTAGGGAGTTCAAGCGTTGGTATGAGTCGTGCAACAATTCGCCTTCTCTTGCATGAAACCCTTCGTAGGCATTCATGGCAGATTCCTTTTGGAACTCTGAAGCAGTGTCTCCCCCTTGTATTTGCTGTTCTATTTCATTCCAGATATCCCTAGCATTGTCGAAGCTGTCGACGCGGGAATACATGTCATTTGGGAGAGACATGATGAGAAGAGACATTGCACGTTTGTCAATCTCATGACGTTCGCGTTGTTCTTGGTTGTACAAGTGATACGGTTTCTCCACTGTGTACGAGGGTAGGAGCGGACAGGTGTCGGTTTCAGGTACTTCAGCAATGGTGACGGTTGGTCTTACGGGACCTTCTCTGATAGATTTCATCAGATTTCGATCAAGCTGATCTAGGAAATGGATCATTCTCAGTTTCCATTGAGCATATTCTCCCATGACGAGCACTGGGGGATGAGATTCAGACCCCATGCTTACGATTTCTCTCGACATCATATCCTCTTAAGAAAGATCCCCTTCGAGTGGATGACTAGGGTTTGGAAAAAGCTTTGAAAAAGGCTGTTCTGGCGAGCACTCGTGACACAAATAGGCTTGAAAAGTTTGAAATTTTAGAAGAATGGCTAAGTGTCGGATTTGAGACGAAAATTGAAAATTTTCGGGTCAAAGAGTGCGAGACCTGATTCGGGATCGTGAGATTCCCGGTTCAGATCTGGCCAAGAAACCCGATTCGGGTAATGTGGATTCCCGATTCGGGAATGGACAAAACCCGAATTGGATGAACAGTAAAACCCGATTCGGGTAAAGGTAAAACCCGAATCCAAAGAGGAGCCTTGGAGCAAAATTTGGAACAAGACCTGAGGTGGGAAACTCGTTCACCGATTCGGGAAACCAAAGGTTTTCCTGATTCGGGAAACGTATATACCCGACTCGGGTAAAGTGTACTTGCCCGATTCGGGATTTTAAGCTGATGAATCAGCTCAAATAACCCGATTCGGGAAAGCAGACCAGAAGTTCCGAAAAAATGCTCAAAATCATCAAAAACCACTTCTTGAATCAGTGAAAAGTGGCCCAAATTGTTGGGAATTGCAGACAAAAACTAAATATGCACAGCGGAATAAAACAGAATTCCCAAACCAGAAGATCCATCCTAAACAGGTTTAGATACAATTTTAAGGAGGTTTAGAATAATACCTTATGGGATTCAAAAACGGTTTCCGGAAAGCTAACGGGGAATACACCGCTACTGCACCACCACGAGAACCGCTGCTAGATCGCCTTAGGATTACCAAAAACTCGAAAAAACCGAAAACCCGGTTGAGTATATGTGTGTGGGACGATTTGGGAGAGAGAGAGAGAGGTTTGGCTTTTTCTTTTTCTCTAAGTTACTAATGAGAATTCAATGAGAAAACCTATTAGGTTTACCATATATTTATATTAGTAAATATGGTAATGTCCTAATAGAAAAGCCCGTTTAATTATCAAGCCCGATAGACTTTAATTAAACCTTTCCATATATTAATTTACTATTAATATATATCCATAAATAAATAGACTTTATCTATTATTTATTTTTCTCTCTTAATTAATTAATTATACTAATTAATTAATTCCACACAACTGGTAAATCCAATTGATCTCTATTCGGGTGTGTAGCAGTGTGACCCACTAGTGCCTTATAACTTTGGACACGGTAAACCTGTTACTGTCTTGCACATAATCCTTTCACAAATGATGCAAAACAATTGTAAAAACCTCTAGGAATCACTTATCACTTAAAAACAATAAGATATGAGTAGATTTGAGGCTCAAAGGGAGCAAAAAAATGGTAAAACTCAAGTTTTTTCAAAAAAGCTTTTCAAACCATTTTGAATGCAAAAATCTCCTAGAAATCCACCAAAGGTTCAGCTCTGATACCAAATGTGAATCCCAAATGATAGAGAATGAAAGATGGAGAGAAACTAAAGTAAATGATTAAGCATTGAAGAACAAATAGTGGTGAGAATGTTGGTAGAATGTTGTTGAGAAGACAAGAGAATAAAGGCTTCTTGGGATTGATTCTCATTCAAAATAGTAGGCTACCAAGTTCTACACAAAACCCTAGGCTATAGCATTGTATTTATAGCACTAGGTTAGAGGAAATTACAAGACAAGCCCTTAGAGTCTATGACTCTTTACAAAAGAGGGCAAACATAAAGCTAAGGCAAATACAAGAATTAGGAAATAACAAGATAGACCCTTGACACCAAAAGAGTGTTAGCCTAGTGGTAAGGCTTGGGCACTACATAGTGGTGAACCCGAGTTCGAGCCCTGGGGGACGCATTCTGGAGGTACGGGGGCTTCGACCCCGGGCTGCATGCTTTAGCAGTCGGGCTTCAGCCCAAAAATTGCCGAGGATTAGTCTGGGCCCAATGTGGTCTGGGATACCTCTTCCAAAAAAAAAGATAGACCCTTGACTTCTTCACAATCCTCAAAGTAGGGTCTAACAGAACCTTTGATATATAATCAAAATAGGAATTTGGATTTGGAAATTTAATATGAAAATTATTTGTGGCAAAAAAAAAGTTGGAATCGGTAAAAAAAAGGAAAAAAAATTGGTTTCCCGAATTGAATTTCCCGAACCCCGTGCTGCATCATGATTTTATTTGAAAGTTTAAAGACTTTGACAATTCTGGTCCTTGAAGTTTGAAGTGGATGACACTTTAAATTTTCAAGTTTTAAAACTTGTCACTGCCAGCCCTTGAAGTTTTAAGACATATTTATTTGTCAACTTTGGGAAATGTTCAAATCCAGTCCCTGCACTTCTTCTTTCAAGTTCTGTCAGATTTGGTCCCTGCACTTCAAGTTTCAAACATATTCAGATTTGGTCCCTCAAGTTCAAGTTCTGAATACTTACAAGATTAACCCCTTGAGTTCAAAGTTCTGGATTTTTACAAATTCAGCCCTCGGAGTTTAAAATTTTCACATCTTTCAGGAAAATTTATTTTTTCTGATTTGGGACTTCCAGGATTCGGGGTTTGGGACTATTTGACGGAATTTTTTCCCGAGTATGCTAAATTGCTCAATTTTAGTTCGGGAATTATCTCCAGATACGCTTTCAAGATTATACGGTCAATCGGGCTTATGATTGATCACTTTCCGCTGCGCTCTAGATCCACCCAAATTCAAACACAGTTACGCTTCAAAATCCCGCGCTTAAATAGCCACCTTTCTTTCCCAATTGGTTCGTAAAGATCTCATCAACCCAGATTTTAGCCCAAATTCAGTTTTCAATCATGAAAATTGAATTTCTCTCGTTTCCCAACTGCTCCAGATTATTTGAAGTCATGTCAGATTTGTATCGATTTCAAAACGACGGTGATCGGATTCTGCATTTGGTTAGATTACTCAGAAGGCTGACACTCTGCAACCATTATTCTAGAGTTTTATTAGATGGAATTATTCCTCTTAGGCGTGAGAGTTGAGTTTTTCCTTTGGATGCCACCTTCGGTGAATTATTCCTCTTAGGCGTGAGAGTTGAGTTTTACCGTTGTGGAGGTTCAGTTGCGATCTAGAATTTTGAGTGATGGTCGTCATCCATCTGACTAAGAAGACTAGATCTGGATCTGATTGCTTGACATTTTGGAAGATTTCAGGAAATCGACTATTTTCTGAGTAGTAGAGAGATCAAAGCAGAGCATCTCGTTCAGCATCTACTCCCAGTTTCTCATTCCATACGGTGTTTCGGTGATCCAAGCTTCAGTGTTCCCAGTTGTGAGCTTATCAGATTTGCAAATCGGATCTGGTCTTTCAGTTGAAACTGAAGATGAAGAGCTACAATCGAGGGGGAGCTTGGAGATCAAAATGTAGCCGAACGCCACTAAAGTTTTCTGAAGAAAGCAAGGGGGAGAAGATCAAAGATGCTTCCTTTATAAAACTTTAGGGGGAGATTGTTAGGACCAAATCGTCCTAATCAGAGAAAGTTTTATAAAGTAAGCTTTGAGAAGGTTTAATTAGTGTTTAACTAGTTAGTTTAGCTATTGGGCTTGGGCTTGGGCTTTTGTATTTAGGCCCCATATAAAGGGGTTTAGGGTTGAGAGAAAGGGTGAAGTCATTTCAATGAGAGTTATCTAGTAGGTGTTTGTGTGTGTTCTTGTATGTTGAGAGCTCTCATAATAAATTCAATGACTTTTCATTTCATCTTCTTTATTTCTCTCTTGAATCCTCTTTTTGTTTGATTATTTGGGACCAACAATTTTGTTCTGACTTCATGTTAAAGTATTACGTTGATCACTGTTTTTCATCAAGGAAATGGTGGGTTTTGGAAAAGATGTTTTTATACTAGGGCAAATTGCATTAAAAAGTAACATACTTTCATCTTATTCCTATTTTGGGTAACGTACTTTCAGAATTATCATTTTGGTACTTGAGATGTAAAATCTCAAACTTTTAAGTACCTAATTTACCTATTCATCAGGTAACCGATCAACTAATGATATGTAATTTTAAATACCTAATCCTAGTCCTAGTGATCATTTTGGTACTTGAGATGTAAAATCTCAAACTTTTAAGTACCTAATTGACTTATTCATCAGGTAACCGGTCAACTAATGATATGTAATTTTAAATACCTAATCCTAGTCCTAGTGATCATTTTCAAGTCATTAGGTAAACTAGGTACTTAAAAGTTTGATATTTTATACTTAAAGTACCAAAATGATAACTTTAAAAGTATGTTACCTAAAATAGGAATTAGATGAAAGTATGTTACTTTTTAATGCAATTTGCTCTTTATATTTAAATTATCATTTCAGTTTTGTCATTTTATATTAAAGATGAAAATTGTTTAAGCTTGCTAGATGTTAAACCTAACATTTTTTGTTAGGGACATGTGCTTTAGTTCTTTGTGATGTTTGATACTAATTGAGTTGCTACAACTTTTTGGCAACAAAATTGCTAGGGAATTGACCTTCAGTTTCTTGTAATGTATAGTTTTGATATGTGTATAAGGACCTCTAAAAAGAATAACTTGAACAAAACCAATACAAGAGTTTCATGATTTTAGAATTTCATATCATGATCAAAAAACTAGGAAAACATATAAAAGTTGACTCGTTTGTTAACATACATATATGACAAACGTTTTTTTTTTATTATTACACTACTATCAAGGGCGAATTTAGGAATACTATAGACCTACCTAATTTTTTATTTTATTTAGAAATTATATAAAAAAAAATTGGGACCTACCTAAATTATTTTAGAGAAACTACCTTAAGTATTTTTTTAATCAATTTAAAACAAATAAAACCAATGGTGGTGTGATGGATAACATCCTTTGTTGTGTATGGTAGGTCCTAGATTCAAATCTCTCAATACCTAAAAGTTATTGTTTTTTTTTTTTTTAATTTTACCCAAAAAAAAAACACAGTCTAATCTCTTGATCGACTTCAACCAAAAAACACACGGCCGAATATTCTTTGAATTCCACTTCAATTAATCGACCTCCAATCTCCAATATGAACAAATCGAGCAATTGGATTTCACAATAATCTTCTTGAAGGTTTATCTTCTCTTGAAACTTGCATTGATCTTACGTTGAAACATCAAGTGTGGAACGTGCATTTTCAGTAATGAATTTGATAAAGACGACTACACGCAACATAATGGGTGATCAATTTTTGAGTGATTATTTAGTTTCGTATATTGAGAAAGTTATTTTAGAAGGTATTAGTAATGATATGATTATGCAAATATTTCAAGGTATAAGACCTCGTCGAATACAATTTTAAGAACTTTAAAATATAACTATTGGGTAAATGTTTGATTTTTAATTTTAATGGCCCGACTGATAAAGTATAGTTGACACTTTCATTTTTTCCCCGGGCTAAACTTAACAGAAAACCACGTGGTTTTCTGTTCTAGATTCGCCACTGACTACTATTACACCGAGATTTGTAATTACGCTAATCATTCAATTATATTTATACCAAGTTATTAGCATCTACCATATTATACCTAAATATGATTATTTAATGATATAGTCCATTTTTCAACATTGTAACTTTTTTTTTCCTCATTGTAACTATTAAAGTAACTTATTGAAGAAAATAAGAGTAAAGACTAAATAAAAGATCTTTGATAGTGGGATGGACGGCTCCAATAAGAATGAAATTTGGTAAGCATGCATGTGATCTTCCATCTCACACTTTACTTTCGCTTTCATTTTTGCACAAGAAAGATGCAATACTTTTTATTTTTTACAATTATAATAAAATGGTATGGATTTTTTTCGAAAAGCTTCAGTTTTATATTCACTTATCATCACTAATCATTGAAAATTTTGTTGAAATTTGTTATTGAGAAAGGTTTAAATACGAAGTGCTAAAAAAAATATAAAGGTTGTGGTTAGCAAAAATAAGCTATTTTATAAGCTAGTCTATCCAAATATATATCAGAAGCTAGCTTTTTAAAATCCTACTTTAAATAGCTTTTGTTAAACTTTTTGTAGTTTTTTCCAATTATACCCTTATTAGTATTAATTATTAAATTCAAAGATATATTTTTGGTCATTTTACATACTCATAAGCTAGTTTTACCAACCATAATTTGTTCATAAGCTAGCTTATCAGCTACTAGCAAGCTTATCAATTAACATCTAGCTTGTCAGCTATCAGCTAGCTTATCAGGTACCAGCTAGCTTATCGGCTAGTTTGCCAAACATAGCCGAAGTAGAGAAGTGATATCAATAGTTGATACGGTTGAGATCATAGTTGACTAGTCAAAGATTGCGGCTTTGACCGGTCATAGCTGTCATCTTTGACTAGTAAACTATGATCTCAACCGTTGATGGACGCGATTCACGGAAGGTGATTGGTCAAAATCACCTTTATTGATCGGATGAGTGGTGGATATCAGTTCTCTACTTCGTATTTTTTAGCACTTCTCATTTGAACCTAATACATTTGTTATTTATGCCAAAAATTGTTGATTAAATTATGTGAATTGGAATATCTTATTTTTAAAATGGGAAAAGAATAATAAGACTATGTTTGACAAACTAGCTGATAACTAGCTTATGACTGATAAGGTGGTTGATGACTGATAAGCTAGTTGATGAATAAGATGCATTTGATAAAAACTAGTTGATAAGGTAGCTTATGATCGTAAGATGACAAAGAAAACAAGTTTAAAAATTGGTAGTGTAAAAAGTAACAAGGTATATTCGGAATAAAAAACATAAAGCCATAAGTCAGTAGATGCTACTCTTTTTAATTAGTTTTTTTCAAAAAGTTAGCTTATGTTCCATCCAAATATATAATAGCTTATAAACTAACTTATAAGTTAGCTTATTTTTACCAAACAAAATTGTAACACCCGGAATTTTATGAAATCGAAATTGGTTGATAAGACTGAATAATAGAAATTCGATTTATTATAACGCATTACCTTCCCAAGTTAATTATCAGCCCGTATGTAAGTTTATATGTTGAGTCGGGTGATCGAGTTATCAGTTTCGGGATAAGAAGGTAAATACCCGAAATAAAGGGGGGGTGTAGTGAAACTAGCTCACTAGCTAGTTAAAAACCCCTCACCCTTTCTTTTCTTTCATTTGTGTGTGTGTGTTTGTGTTTGAAGAGAGAAAAGGGAGAAAAGAGAGAAAAGAGAGAAAGGGAAGGTTTGGAAGAGAATTCGAGATCCGGAGGAAGAATCAAGCGTAAGAGGTGAAATCAATCCGTGAAATGTTGTTAGAATCAAGTTCCTAGCGAAAGGTATGGTTTATTTCGTGTTGATTTCGTGTTTTAGTTGGGATTTGAGAACCTTGAAAGTTAGGGTTCGTATTTGGGGAAAACCATGGATCTCGACGATCCATGGGGTGTTCTTGAGTTTTGTTGTTAGATTATCATGTTATATCATCGTAGGATCGTTCATAAACATTCATAGGGTGTTTTGGGAGTCAAAATCGAGTTTTGGATGAGTTTTGGTAAAGTTTTGCAAATTAGATCGCGGGATTGTGCAGGTCAGTAAAACCCCGCGACCTGACCCCGCGACCTGAGGTCCCGGAAATAGGTCGCGCAAGTCCCTATTTCCATTTTGAAGTTTTTCATTTGCGATCCTTTTTGAGTTTTGGCTTTGGGCTTTCCTTAAGGGTTATATTAGATGATGTTTGGGAGATTTTGGGGGCAATTGAGATAGTCTAACCTAGTTCTAAACTAGTGTTTCGGTTGTGAACCGTAAGTGTCATTTTGGTGGTTTATTGATGTATACCATGATATGATTGTATAGGTGCTATCTTGTGACGTGTCTAGCTATCAAGCACATGTTTGATTGTGAAGAGTACCAAGGTGAGTTGCTAAACCCTTTTGTTAAAACTGAGAGCGCATCACCTTGATTGATTTATATACCTTGCTCGGATATTTGTATACATGAAATCGTGTGTTGTATGCTACCTTGCATGAGTTATATTCTTATGATGATATGATGAACGTGTGCATGACAAATACGTGTATGTACATGTGCCACAGAATGATGTGAAGGGCTTGAGACCCTCGATTAATACCTATGAAAGATTGAGAAATAAATGTATGAGTCTTTCTAGACAGTACGTACATGCCTCTGATGATGTCATGGTAGATATGGCATCGAGGCTGTTTATAATTAATTAACATGTTGGCTTATGCGATGTGAATGAAGGGCTTGAGACCCTCGACCGATACCTATGAAAGGTTAAGAAAATAGTATGAGTCTTTCGAGATAGTACGTATGTGTAATTAAGTATATTCCGCGTCATGTTTCCTCACCAAACAGTCTTGGGAGGTCCTGAAATAGGGACGCACCTATGTCGCCGGCTCTCGGGTTGCTCCGAGGTGCGCGGGCCCCAGTGGACGATGTCAGGCTAAATTTGGCATCGGGTTGTTTGGAAGTAACGAATGATGGGGCTGGCGGCGGATATACGACTATATAAATAACAATGGACGATCCAACGCAATGTGTCCACACCCAACAGTCTTGGGAGGTCCTGAAATAGGGACGCACCTATGTCGCCGGCCCTCGGGTGGCTCCGAGGTGCGCGGGCCTCGGATGGTGTCATGGGAGATATGGCATCGAGGTGTTGGGAAGCAACGAGTGTAGGGGCATTGGTTGGTGGAAGTGGGTCGCTCCCACTGTTTCCGAAGATAAAAGATGAAACAAATAAGTATACTTATCCAATATACGAGTACATCCTTATAAATATATCACACGCTTTAACATGCCTTTATATGTACATGGTTATATGCTTGGTACAACTCACTAGGCTCTTTTGGCCTAACACTTGTGTGGTGTCGATGTGTCTCTCAGGTGCTAGTGTCGAGCAGACTCAAGAGTGCGAGATGAGCATCGGGGGATGTTTATGGGGACCAGACATAAGGACCTGAACCGACTTTAGGCTGATAACCCCTTTTGTAGTCTTTTTCTCTTGTTGGGAAATTAGACTTGTTGGTTATTATACCGCTTCAGTTAAGTTACAAACATTGTAAATGTACATTTCTTTATACCCCATTTTCGGGAAGAGCTCACGCTTTGGCGTAATTTATACTAACACCTTTTGAAATGAAGGTTTTTGTTTGCTCCAATTTTTGGGGTGTTACAAGTTGGTATCAGAGCTTTAGTTTAAGCGAACTAGGTGTTGACCGTAGAATACCTAGACTTAAACTTAGTGGACTAGTAATCATGTCACCTACCTTGGGTAAAGTCTTAGGTGGGGAGAGCGCTAGGGATATGAAAATACATGAGTCGAGAAATTGCGTCGATAGAGGCAGAGAATCTCGTGTATGGTCTATTCATAAAGCACTTAGCTACTGGTTTATGAATGTATCGTCATTTGAGTATTCTTGGTTACTATCGATGTAATGATTGATAAATGTGGTACGTATGGTAGTTTATTCTTACTCTACTTCCTTGATTTTCTTGTGATAGGGTAATTGCTCGGTCATAAGTGACCCCTAGTTACGTTAAGTCTTTATTTGAAGCTCATGTTTTGATGATTGATGTGAAAGCTGATTGAGTGTGTTGATTCGAGTTGAAATAGTGATAAGGGCCATCACGTAGGATCGGTAGGCATACTCCAGAAAAGGGTTACTCCGGTAGATGGTGCGGATATTGGCAGTGGGTGAGATAGATACAACTTATGTATCGAACGTAATCGAGGAATCATGTAGTATGACATGCAAGTAGGCTATGATGAGCTAAACTTAAAATCGACTTAATCGTGAAGAGAGTGATCATTAGGAATAGGAATATTCCTTCATGTGATATAATCTATTTAAGTTACTGGGATGAATTGTTGATTTGTAAACAAGGCTATATTCTAGAAAGCCTCTCTCTTACAGTAGTTGAGCCAATTACCTAGATTCAAAAGAGGATGATCGTAAGGGGAATTGAATAGCTTTAACCTAAGATCGAATATGGAGATAAAAGAGGTTGACTCGTAACTGACCAGAGGTCGAACGGTTAGTTGAGTAAGACCCATACCTTGAAATAGGATGGGGTAAGAACATGTGGAGACACCCTAGGCAATATCGAGGATAGAAGTATAAGATCCAGTCTAAGATATGAATCTATCGATGTAAGACTTGAAATGTGTTATCTAGCACGAGATAAAGGACTCGCACTTAGATGAGATCGCTTAGATGATGGTGAAACACCGATAGTAATGTATGAGGAATGTAAGTGGATGACTTTGGCGGCATAAGTAGTCTACGAATCATGTAGTGTTTCATGCAATATGGTCATCGTATCACGTGGGAATTTCCAAATTGAATTTCAAATGGCGTACATGCCAAAACAATGTTCTTCCCAAAACGTTGTGTGTTCCATAAAGTTATTTTCTAAACAAACGATAGTCGAATTGTTACCGGGTGCGTATGTTGAATGGATTTTGATACAATAATCAAATATGAGATTTTCGAGATGACTTGATTCACAAGAATTATAAATACGTTTTCACATGAATTATAGCTTAAACGAGATTTATAAAAGTGTGGACCCATTTGGGTAACCGTCTTGCTAAACTGTGTTGGGATTTTGGGTCAAATGATTTCGTGGGTTAAATCCACACTAATGGAGTGAACTAAATAAAATTATTTTAAGACCGTTAATTTTGGGTCTATTGAGTTTAGAGCTATTGCTCGGTTTTGATTATAAGAACTTGGGGAACGAGTCTCGGTTTCTAAGATAGCTAGATTACGAGCTTTGATTTTAATAGCTTGACTATAAGCTTCGATTTTAAATAGTTCAGTTATGAGCTTTGGCTTCTAAACTAACGAAGTGGTAAGCTTGGATTATTAAATGCACGGCGATGAACTCTAGGACCTTGTTGCATTTGATGCTTTTACGCTTAAGTATGCCGTGGTGGTGGGGACTACTAAGTGTCGCGAGATTCGGTTGGGAACCCACGTCGCATGACAGTTAGTTTGTTAGTAGTCACTAAGAAGGCTAAACCTGAGAGGTTTATCATGGTTGACAGTCATTTTATGGACCTCTTATTATGAGGGTTAATTCTCGATGAGTAGCCTTAAGGGTGCAAATTCGATTTAGATTTTCGTTAATTAGCCCCGAACATCGTTGAACTCTAGGAGTGCGACTCATAGGTGTTCGGCGCGAAATTAGTTGTCTCTTGGTAAGACTAGTTGGGGGTCATAGCAAGCACTTAGAGCTTTGTGGGTTGAAGTGTTGTACGATTAAAATGACATAAGTTATGTGTTCTATGTGCCTTCACACTATCCGATAATATGCGTCATGTTGTTGTCAAGTCTTTATGTAAAATACATGTGTGCTTGTATCCGATTGTGTACTTGCGATAAATGTTTACCATGCATAATTTTGGAGTTATCGAATTCCTTGATGTACAAAATTTTTGGTTAAAGATCGATGCCCATGTGCGATCTGATTGCATGCTATCCTTCAATGTGCTACATGAATTAAATTGATTCTACCTTTTATGAGCATGCTATTATATAGTGGAGTAACACTTGGAAAATTGGACGGAGTTTTGTTGTGCTTGATGTGGATCGAAACATGATTGCACAGGGATTTAGTTTCGTATCTCTCTTACGAGAGTGTTGTTGAGGAGCACCACGTTGCCTATGTTCGAGAAGAAGGGTGGTCCGGTGGGAGACCCTCGTCTAGAAGAAATTCTGTTATTAACTAGGTAAAGATATTGTTAAGAGAACAAGTCTAAGTATGGGGAATTGGCTAGCACTACCTAAGTGGATGCACGATGGGCATACCGGCTATTACAAAGAGAAGTTCTATAGGGCTTTGGAGCGTGTTTCTAAGAGATTGTAGACAATCGTCTAGGATGAGATTTGTCTGAGTGGGTTAAGTGACCATGTTTGAGGTCTCTTTGGGATTCGAGAAAGACAAATTGTAAGAGGACATTTACTTCTATCTAAAGGTCTTAGAAGGAATAACAAAAGTTAAGAGTGTATATATTTATATAGCGGTGACTCTAAAGTTCAATAAAGAATTTAATAGTACCCTGATGGTATAGATGAGTAAATATTATCCGTGCGTGTCTAGGGATCGAGAAAATGTTATCAGTGGTACCACATTTGGTGATTATGTGATGTATGATAATGACTTTATCCGTAGACCGAGAGGTGCATGTTGTCAGTGTATTGATATGACCATGTAGGAGGAACCTTTTGTGAATATAAAGATGATTGTGAAGACGTGACTTATAATTAAGTTGTGTGAAGTAGAAATTTGTGGTGGACATAATGGCGCGATACGCCAGGCTAAGCATGTAACTTAGGATATGATGACAAGGATCAATGGGGATAAGTAGCGGACTTGTATTATTTAATCAAGATGGATTTGAGGGAAAATTCGTATTTAGGAATTCAAGATTTAGTCACCTAAGGCAAGTTAGAATTGCGTAGGTGACCGGATATTTAGAAGGGCTATGATAGTGCTGTTAGGAATTATGTGCAGAGTTGACAAACCAAGTGATTACACATCCAATGTTACAAGACACTTGAGGGTCACACCTGTGAGGACCTATAAGTCGAACAAGTTAGATGAAACCCCGAAATGGAGAGTTAGAATTTATAATAGTGTATTATAAATCAGTTGGGTAATTTCAGTCAGAATTACCGAAGTTGGAGGATTATTAATTAATTAGGATATTATATATTTATTAAGATAAATAAATATATAATAGTTAATTAATAAAGATTTTATATATTAGATAAATATATAAATCATAATTATCGTATGCAAATTCTTTTCCAGCTAATTAAAAAGGAAAGGATTTGAGATAATTATAATAAGGAAACTAGATTCCCTACAAACTGTATTTTTCCTCCATATAAATAAGGGTTATGGGTTAAGGAAAAATCTAAGCTTTTCAATTAAGAAAACCAGTTATCAGTTTCCTCCTCCCTCTCTCCCAAAAGCCGACGCCGACCTCCCCTCCCCTCTCGTCGGATTTCGTTTTTGTGTGTTCGGGTTTCATACAGTCCTACTAGAGGGACGTTCGCTGGTCGATCATTGGTGGATCTATTCTCAAGCAACCAGGTAAATTGATCTAAACCAAATCAATAGGATTAAAACTATAACGATTAAAAGATCATTAGGCTTAATGGGTTTTTAGCTTTTATCGCTTCCGCACAAATAAGATCAAAACAGCGTATTTTGATCACATAGGTTTTATCAGTTTGATTAACCTATGAGGTATATCAAACCAACGAGGTTTTGATAGATCTGAGATAATCCTCAAGTCAGTTTGAGCTGAGGATATCCAAAAAACCCAACAGTGGTATCAGAGCCATTGTTAATAGTCGTTTTAGTTTTATCAGTTTTATCTGCTTTCGTGAGATCCGTTAAAATTGTTATCTGATTTTTATTGTTTTAATCTTTATAAAAATCTGATTTTTATTATGATCTACGTGTAAATTTTGGATTTTATTGTTTCAATTGTTGTTCATACGAAAAAACCCGGAAAAACCATCACCAGATTGGTGATGGCTGCACCACCACCGCACCACCAGCGTGGTGGTGGCGGCGTTGGTTGTCGACCCAAACACTGGCCAAGACCACCGGCCTGGTAGGAATGGTGGTGGCCGTGGGTGAAACACCACCAGATCGGTGGTAAGGGGACAAAACCGCAACCTCCAGAAGCTGCGATAGCAGCGGTGGACGGCGGTGGTCCGTTAATCGCCGGCCAGTGGCGATGATGGCATCGTATGGTGGCGTGTGGTGGCAGACGGCGGCTGATTGAACCATCGCTAAGCCAAAAACCACCATGATGGCGGTGATGGCGTTAATTCCGATTGCCGAACGGATCACCACCAGATTAGTGGTGACCGATGGCGTTGAAAGGCGATGACGGCGTCTGGGGTTCGCAATCACAAGCGGGGTTGGTGGCCGACGGATGTTTAGTCGACCATTGATCAGCAGCGATAAGGCGGTGGCGGCGAGGCCACACCGCAACCACCAGAAACCGCGTTGGCGGTGGTGGATGGCGGTGTTCTTGACCATCGACAACGGTTCTCATAATTGCCGGCCAAACCGCAGCTAGCGGTGGCGGCAGACGCCTGGCCAAAACCACCGTGATGGTGGCGGCGGTGTTCTCGACCACCAGAAACACTTTGGTGGTGGTGGTGCGTAGCGTTGTTAGTAACGAGAGAAAACAACCAACCACCGCCGGCTGCCCTAAAGCCAAGCCAAGGCGGTGGCGTTAATCGCCGCCAGACCAACCACCACTGGCTGCCTCACGGCCACGCCTAGTGGTGGTGGTGATCGACGGTACCGCAGTCGATCGAGACCCGCACCTCAGTCGGCCGTAGCCGGATTGTGGATAGGCCACGGCAACACCACCAGCGTGGTGGTGACAGCCTTTTGCGGTGATCGATGGTGGCCACAACCGCACCACAGCATCGTGGTGGCGGTTCGGGAAAATCAACCAACAGCCGGATCGCCAAGACGGTGGGGCCGTGCGATAGTCGAATTGCACCAAACCTAAGTTTTTTGTTTTTGGGCCTAGTTACGTTATCCAGGCCCAAGGCCCAGTTCTTTGGACCAAGTGATGGCCCAAAAGAGTTCGTTTGGTTTTAAGCTTTCTTATCCAGAAATTAATTTTGTTGAATTATTCAAACCAGTTGAGTTGTTTTCGGGTTTGATAAGAAATTATTTTCACCGTAGGCCTAATTTTATGTTTTTACTATTTAATTAAAACACTAAGGCCAGTATTATAAAATTGTTTGGTAAAACCCGTTTTGATATAACTTTGGATAAAAGGATTTTTCCTCTTACAAATCAATTTTATTTATAAAAGGAATATATTTATAAAACTAATTTTAATTTCGATTTATAAAACTATTGTTTTATGAATCAGTTTAAAACTAAGTTTTACAATAATTGAGACAAGATAATTTTGACGGATCCAGGTTTATTTATCGTAATTATAATATTGTTTATTTATATAATTGCGTGATTGCTTGAGTTCTATATATGGTTTTCAGTATGATTATGCATATATGTGTATGTTGTAGTATTTGCCAACTTAGACCCTTGACATGTTTACGGGGAGGCCTGCGTGCCATTTACAACCCCTTATGTAATAATGACCTTAGGATAGAAAATTTTCTCTTTTCGATGACGAGGCTAGTGGGAGCTACTAAAATTCTTCATCCTACCGGAGTACTAACGAAACACGGCAAGGCCAGTGGGAGCTACGCGAGTTTTGAAGCCTTTAGTATAATAGGTCATTATTGGTCCATAGGAAACGTTGGCAAAAACTATAACAGGCTACTATGTGATTGATTGCATGATTGATTAAATATTTGTGATATCTTGCATGTTGATAGTTTTAAATAGAGTTGTTACTTTAAAACTAGTTTATATCACAAAAGGAGTATAGGTTTTAGTTTTTCGTTAAACTTTTCAAAACAATAGTTTTTGATTTAAAAACCTATAGGTGATTGTTTTAATAAAAGGGAAAGTTGACAAAAACAGTTAGTTTTAATCAACTAGATGTGCTGTTAAAACAGTTAGTTTTAATTAGCAAGTAATTTTAGAACAGTTGGTTTTAAAATTACATGTATGTTTAAAACAGTTAGTTTAAAACATAAGTAGCCTTTATAACAATCAGTTTTTTTCAAAAAGCCTGGAAATAAAGTTTTTCAAAACCCCGAAAATCATAGATCAGTAGTGCAACCCATCTAGGGGCACCTTCGGCGTAAAGTACATAGGCGTTGTAAGTGATCACACATTCAACGTCTGTGTTCAAACTGAAGCTGAAGAGGTTACATAACTCTGCGAATTATCTCCGGGTGGTACCGGCCAGAGTATAGTGATCAGGTCCCAAAATGGTGAGATCTGTTTTGGTACTATAATGTTCACCGGGTGGTACCGGGCCAAAAAGCACTTAGAGGGACTAAAACATGCACAGGTAGTTGCTATAAGTCCCGAAAAGATCTAGGAGTCATGTCAGCCAGACATGATTGGTAAAAGTCCTTACCTACCGAAATAAATACGGTCTGGTGGAGCAAGAACATTACGCACATCAGGACGTATGAAATAAGGATCCTAGTCCAATAAATTGATCATTTAAGGGTTTATTGATATTTTATTGGAAATTAGTCTATTTACAGTTGCTAAGACCAAAAGTTTTATTTTGTGTAGATGGCAAGCACTGTTACCAGCACTAATAATCTTTCCCTCCGATCTATCCTAGAGAAGGATAAACTGACCGGCCCTAACTTTCTCGACTGGGAGCGCAATCTGATGATTGTGCTCAGACATGAGAGAAAGTGGTATGTGCTTGAAGAGCCACTTGAGGAGGCACCTCCGGCAAACGCTCCGGCTGCTGCCAGAAATGCCCACAAGAAGCACTCGGATGATCTCCTTGATGTCGCCTGTCTAATGTTAGCAACTATGAGCCCAGATCTGCAAGCAGGGCTCATAAATACAAATGCTTACGACATGATCCGCCAGCTGAGGGACATGTTTCAGACTCAAGCTCGTACAGAACGCTACGATGCCACCAAAGCATTCAATGAGTGCAAGATGGTAAGAGGGACATCAGTAAGTGACCATGTCATGAAAATGAAACGGCACTTAGATCATCTGGAGAGGCTAGGTCATCCCGTTCCGTTGCAGCTAGCAACAGACACCATACTCAATTCACTGTCAGAAGACTACAGGCCTTTCGTAGTCAATTACAATATGAATAACATGGAGAAAACAATAGCAGAATTGCACTCCATGCTAAAGACAGCTGAACTGAATATGGGGAACAAGAACAAGACTAAGGATGTCTTGATGGTGAAAGACGGAGGGGTGAAAAAGAAGAATGGGCAAGCTAGCACCAGTAAAGGAAAGGGACCAGTCCAGGCCATCCAGAGTGCACCCAAGAAAGGCAAAGGCAAGGGCAAGGGCAAGAAGGTTAAGCCAAACAAAGCTAGGACCGAGAATCGCTGCTTTATATGCAATGAGATCGGTCATTGGAGGTAAAACTGCCCTAAGCGTCATGAATCAGGTATGTAAACCTCAGAAAATTTATGATTGCTTTATTTTGTCACTTCTTACTTGTTAGCTTACAAGTATACTGATACCTAGAGCAAATGATTATTGCAGGAGGTCAGAAATGAAGTGAAGTGCCCAGGAGTTGCCGAGGATCTTAAGTACGAGATGATTTAAGTCAAGACATTTTTTGAATTTATAGTTTTAAAACAGTTATTTTTGGGGGTTTATGTTTTAAACATTTTTGGATAATTATATTTTATAATTTCATGGTTTTATTTTCAAAAGTTATTGTCTTGACACAGAAATATCTAATTGTGCCTGATATTCTTATATCTGTAAGATCCTAGTTGATGCCTGTTATAATTACTTTAATGAAATTGAAGTAATTTGTATAAAAACTATCAAAACACACGAGATTCTATAGGAATGTGTTTTGAGAATAAAACATTTATGAATAATAGTTTTGTGATCAAAAGGGAGAATTTAAGATATTAACTCAGATAGCGTTAATAACAGCATTTATAAAACTAGAAAGATTCCAAGTTCTGGAATTAGGATTTGACCAAATCCAGTTAAGCTTTATAAAAGAAATTCTCAAGAACTAACTAATCAAGATTGATCAAGTTTTATTCAAATGTTTTAAAAGGAGAATTTAGGATATTAACTCAGATGGCGTTAATAACAGTATTTATGAAACTAGAAGGATTCCAAGGTTTGGAATTAGGATTTGACCAAATCCAGTTGAGTTTCATAAAAAGGAAAATTCTCAAAGTTCATTACTTGAAATTAGGATTGACTAATCAAAGTTTTGACTAAGTCAATAGTAAATTTTGAGTAATAGTTAATTTTTATGCGAGTAAGTGGGAGCCCAATTTATTCTCTATCTAGTCTAAGATAAAAGAATAAAAGATATAATTATTGATATATCTCGGAATTCATAAATCCAGGTAGGATAAGAATTCATAAGATATAATTTACCCTTTTAGTTAAAAGGATAAAAGTTTCAAGACCCATGAAACAAAGGTCGTAACTGACTTAAAAATCAATAATTAAAAGTGTTGGATTAAAATATAGGATTCCAGTAGATTTGCCAGTATTGCAAATGGAATCGGATTTCAGGTAGAAATCATTCATCTACACAGCAACTAAGGAAAGTTGCAGTTTTACATATTCAGGAACTGGAAGTTAGTCCAGGTCTCCAAGTTCATGGAATATGATAAAAGTCTAGTTATTGTTCTTATAAGGTCTTTGCAGAACAATAATTAGCAGATACAAGTAGATCGTATGAACAGACTTGTATTTTTGGTTATCACTTTGATTAAAATGGTAAACTTTAATCAAAGGGTTTAAACTAAAGATGGGTGATACTTTATTTTAGACCAGTATCTAACAAACGTTAAATAGACATTATGAAAGTTGTTAAAGAAAAGACATTCAATCTTGTTATTATTACAGCGTGTAATATGGACTATACAAAATTGATTTCTTTATCACCTTCACATTTTTGCATGTTTTTAATATATCCAGGAATGAAATCAGTCTCCGTTTTTCATTCAAAATCTGTCCGTGACAACTTATCATTGTGGGAGCATGATAAGGTGTTAAAGTCATTGTGAACTTTTAGGTAGTTATGATCAGTTGCTGAGTAACAGCTACAAGTGTTGTAGACTAAAAGTTGCACAGATATTTGATAGAGTAGCAAATATCGGACGTGATCCGCGGTTGAGATTACTTCTTGGAAACAGTCATAAGTAAATCTCACAGTGGTTGTCCCTATCACCTGAGGTATCTGATTTGATATCATGAGGACTACTGAATTCTTAGTGCACTCAACCGCTACGCCATAACAGGGTGGCTATAAAGGGTGTAACTAGATTCAGCGGAAGCCGTGGTGTCAAAGGCAGATATGCAAGATGGGATTTGCACCTCTTCTCAGAAGAGAGATATTTCTGGGCCCATCTTGACTGACTAAGTATACTGATGAAGTGCATGGCCATGCCCAAACGAACTGATTAGTTCTTTGTCGTTTACCTATCAGTGAAAGTCAGATAATCAAGAGAACAGAATCTTGAGTATTTAGAGTTGACACTTTCCAAGCTCATACTCACAGATGAAATATCGCGATGCAAAGGGAAAAGCCAAGATATACCCAATCAATGAACAGTAGTTTCATAGATACCAGTTCCTTACGGAATGTTTATATCACCAGTCTGGGTATAAGAGTTCTTGTAACCTGGTCAGCCTAAGTGCCTGTCTAGGGGCCTCCTTAGGTTAGTGAAATCAAAGGCGGTATTGCCAACTTGCACAAGTGGGAGTCTGTTAGGAATTATGTGCAGAGTTGACAAACCAAGTGATTACACATCCAATGTTACAAGACACTTGAGGGTCACACCTGTGAGGACCTATAAGTCGAACAAGTTAGATGAAACCCCGAAATGGAGAGTTAGAATTTATAATAGTGTATTATAAATCAGTTGGGTAATTTCAGTCAGAATTACCGAAGTTGGAGGATTATTAATTAATTAGGATATTATATATTTATTAAGATAAATAAATATATAATAGTTAATTAATAAAGATTTTATATATTAGATAAATATATAAATCATAATTATCGTATGCAAATTCTTTTCCAGCTAATTAAAAAGGAAAGGATTTGAGATAATTATAATAAGGAAACTAGATTCCCTACAAACTGTATTTTTCCTCCATATAAATAAGGGTTATGGGTTAAGGAAAAATCTAAGCTTTTCAATTAAGAAAACCAGTTATCAGTTTCCTCCTCCCTCTCTCCCAAAAGCCGACGCCGACCTCCCCTCCCCTCTCGTCGGATTTCGTTTTTGTGTGTTCGGGTTTCATACAGTCCTACTAGAGGGACGTTCGCTGGTCGATCATTGGTGGATCTATTCTCAAGCAACCAGGTAAATTGATCTAAACCAAATCAATAGGATTAAAACTATAACGATTAAAAGATCATTAGGCTTAATGGGTTTTTAGCTTTTATCGCTTCCGCACAAATAAGATCAAAACAGCGTATTTTGATCACATAGGTTTTATCAGTTTGATTAACCTATGAGGTATATCAAACCAACGAGGTTTTGATAGATCTGAGATAATCCTCAAGTCAGTTTGAGCTGAGGATATCCACAAAAACCCAACAAGTGCGAGTGTGGAGATTTATGGAATTAGTGGAACTTAATGATTTGCTAAGTGAAGAAACTTATCTTCCTTATGGTACCCATGGACGAGTAGACGGAACTTTCGAGTTTCTTTGAGAATTATTGGCGACGGCTAGACATCGTTAGTGAGAGTATGGAGACGTTCCTTGGTAGTAAAGTGACTCTTAGCCGAGTGATCGACTTTAATAGGAGGCGAATGATGTAAAGTACCTTGGACAATAGACTCTAGTCAACTTGGTTTGGTTAAATGGTACAAAGAACTAAGATTTGCGTATTCTAGTGATATTATCCTTATAAACGCGTCATGTTTCGAAGGATAGGCGTAAAATAGTGACTTGTGATGTTTTGAGGAGCTACCCTTAAGTTAGAAGGTTATATCAGTGTTTTCCTTAGATACATAATTGAGACTAGTGTTAACCTAACCGACTGGTATGGAGAGAGAGCATGATTGTCTAATTTTGGGAACTGATTGAACAAAGTTGTCTTTGTGATTCGGAAGAGATTAGGAATTTCGGGGACGAAATTCTATTTAGGTGGGGAGGATTGTAACACCCGGAATTTTATGAAATCGAAATTGGTTGATAAGACTGAATAATAGAAATTCGATTTATTATAACGCATTACCTTCCCAAGTTAATTATCAGCCCGCATGTAAGTTTATATGTTGAGTCGGGTGATCGAGTTACCAGTTTCGGGATAAGAAGTTAAATACCCGAAATAAAGGGGGGTGTAGTGAAACTAGCTCACTAGCTAGTTAAAAACCCCTCACCCTTTCTTTTCTTTCATTTGTGTGTGTGTGTTTGTGTTTGAAGAGAGAAAAAGGGAGAAAAGAGAGAAAAGAGAGAAAGGGAAGGTTTGGAAGAGAATTCGAGATCCGGAGGAAGAATCAAGCGTAAGAGGTGAAATCAATCCGTGAAATGTTGTTAGAATCTAGTTCCTAGCGAAAGGTATGGTTTATTTCGTGTTGATTTCGTGTTTTAGTTGGGATTTGAGAACCTTGAAAGTTAGGGTTCGTATTTGGGGAAAACCATGGATCTCGACGATCCATGGGGTGTTCTTGAGTTTTGTTGTTAGATTATCATGTTATATCATCGTAGGATCGTTCATAAACATTCATAGGGTGTTTTGGGAGTCAAAATCGAGTTTTGGATGAGTTTTGGTAAAGTTTTGCAAATTAGATCGCGGGATTGTGCAGGTCAGTAAAACCCCGCGACCTGACCCCGCGACCTGAGGTCCCGGGGATAGGTCGCGCAAGTCCCTGTTTTCATTTTGAAGTTTTTCGTTTGCGATCCTTTTTGAGTTTTGGCTTTGGGCTTTCCTTAAGGGTTATATTAGATGATGTTTGGGAGATTTTGGGGGCAATTGAGATAGTCTAACCTAGTTCTAAACTAGTGTTTCGGTTGTGAACCGTAAGTGTCATTTTGGTGGTTTATTGATGTATACCATGATATGATTGTATAGGTGCTATCTTGTGACGTGTCTAGCTATCAAGCACATGTTTGATTGTGAAGAGTACCAAGGTGAGTTGCTAAACCCTTTTGTTAAAACTGAGAGCGCATCACCTTGATTGATTTATATACCTTGCTCGGATATTTGTATACATGAAATCGTGTGTTGTATGCTACCTTGCATGAGTTATATTCTTATGATGATATGATGAACATGTGCATGACAAATACGTGTATGTACGTGTGCCACAGAATGATGTGAAGGGCTTGAGACCCTCGATTAATACCTATGAAAGATTGAGAAATAAATGTATGAGTCTTTCTAGACAGTACGTACATGCCTCTGATGATGTCATGGTAGATATGGCATCGAGGCCGTTTATAATTAATTAACATGTTGGCTTATGCGATGTGAATGAAGGGCTTGAAACCCTCGACCGATACCTATGAAAGGTTAAGAAAATAGTATGAGTCTTTCGAGACAGTACGTATGTGTAATTAAGTATATTCCGCGTCATGTTTCCTCACCAAACAGTCTTGGGAGGTCCTGAAATAGGGACGCACCTATGTCGCCGGCTCTCGGGTTGCTCCGAGGTGCGCGGGCCCCAGTGGATGATGTCAGGCTAAATTTGGCATCGGGGTGTTTGGAAGTAACGAATGATGGGGCTGGCGGCGGATATACGACTATATAAATAACAATGGACGATCCAACGCAATGTGTCCACACCCAACAGTCTTGGGAGGTCCTGAAATAGGGACGCACCTATGTCGCCGGCCCTCGGGTGTCTCCGAGGTGCGCGGGCCTCGGATGGTGTCATGGGAGATATGGCATCGAGGTGTTGGGAAGCAACGAGTGTAGGGGCATTGGTTGGTGGAAGTGGGTCGCTCCCACTGTTTCCGAAGATAAAAGATGAAACAAATAAGTATACTTATCCAATATACGAGTACATCCTTATAAATATATCACACGCTTTAACATGCCTTTATATGTACATGGTTATATGCTTGGTACAACTCACTAGGCTCTTTTGGCCTAACACTTGTGTGGTGTCGATGTGTCTCTCAGGTGCTAGTGTCGAGCAGACTCAAGAGTGCGAGATGAGCATCGGGGGATGTTTATGGGGACCAGACATAAGGACCTGAACCGACTTTAGGCTGATAACCCCTTTTGTAGTCTTTTTCTCTTGTTGGGAAATTAGACTTGTTGCATCTCCTTATAATTCTGCAAATCATTCAATTTTCTGCAATTATTTTACTGCACTTTTTCGATATCAATTTACAGCACTTTCAAATGAAAACGGGTCACAACCGGGTCGGGTAACCGGATGATTAAGACAAGAAGATGGATGATTAAAATATTTTTTTAATGGAAAAAAGCATATTTAAAAGGGAGGGAAAGAAAGACGAAGATGTAACTTGTAAGTTGGGTAAATTTGATATTTGTGTATTAGATTAAAAGGGTATAATAGTTATTTAGTTATTTTTGAGCATTAAATCTGATTTAAAATAACTAAAAATTGATAAAAATTGATATTTGGGTAAATATGATATTTTAATAGGTTAATAAGGGTATATATGATATTTATAGTTTAGGTTGGGTAAATATGATATTTTGAGTTTTAATAAGGGCATACATGAAATTAACCCTTTAATTAAAAGCAATTTTATAATTTGACTTAGGATCAGGTGAGACCAAGCTGTTACCGTGAGACCGCGTGAGACCAATACCTAACGTATGAAACTTCACAAAAAAACACCGTGAATGTACATAAAACTTGAATACGCAGACCTAAAAATCACTTTCGATGCAAAAAAATATCGAAAACAAGCTAAAAAACGAAACCTTCACAGCTCAAGTTCTGTGAAGGTTACATATATATAATGCGAACCTTCACAAAAAAAAAACTGTTGTGAAGGTTTCGTTTTTTAACCTTTTTTTGGGAAAAAAAATTTCAATAATGTTTTTAGTATGTTTTAACGATGAATGTTCAATTTTTTTTATCTTCACAAATGTTTTGATGTGAAATTTCAAGTAAATACGTTGGTATCACCGGTCTCACCAAAAAGACTTGGTCTCACCGAAACGTAACTCTTATAATTTATGTTAAATTTCATAATAATGATGAATAAGTATATAAAAATTTTGAGTAAATTACGGATTTGGTCCTTGTGGTTTGGAGGTTTTTATGGATTTGGTCGCTAAACTTCAGTAATTACGGATTTGGTCTCCGTGGTTTGCAAATTCTTTTAGATTTGATCCCTGGTAGTGCAAATAGACAGGGACCAAAACTAATAGAATTGGCAAACCATAAGGACCAAATCCAATAGAATTTGCAAACCCCAAGGACCAAATCCAAAAGAATTTGCAAACCACAAGGACCAAATCCAAAAGAATTTGCAAACCACATGGACCAAATCTATAATTATTAAAGTTTAGGGACCAAGTCCATAAAAACCCCCAAACCACAAGGACCAAATCCGTAATTTACTCTAAAATTTAAAAATTTATATATAACCTCAACAATGCATGTCCTGTTGGGGATTCTTACTCTTAGATCCATTATTCAGATAACTAGAATCCCGATCAAGGATCTGTTGGTCGAGTCATTTGATTTGGTAATAGTAATTGTTCGCCCCTTTTCACGACCCTCTCTCTCGTTCTTTTAAATTTAATTATTTATTAATTATTTGAACGGTAGCGGTGCCAAAACGGGTGTGCAAAAGAAATAAAACAAGTAACCTTTGGTCCAAGTATAAACCTCCAATTACTGTCGTTTTCTAAAAACAAGTAATAAAAATGGTACAAGTACCAGATATCGATCCCACAGGGAAGCGGTGAAAACAATCTTTCGAGATTCAGTTTATGTGAAAGTTAACTTCAAATGGGGGTTGGGTGAAAAGTATTTTGATTGGTTGGTTGGTTGGTTATAAGCTACTTTAAGAGAACAATTATAAAAAGGAGCCAGGGGTGTAAAGTCTTTTAGTTGGAATAAAAATAGGTAAATTGGATGAGAAATAATTTAATGATCTCAATTATGCAGAAATGATATCCAAGTAACTTCTGAAAAGTTATCACATTTTCATATAGCCTAATTATTTATCGATGAGTTTAGATGCAATCTTTAATGAAATGTTAAAATATATTAAAAATTAACACTTACGTAACCTCTGAAAGATTAACACATTTTCATGTACCTGACTCATCGTTAAATAATTAGTTATAATCTTTAATGGGATACTAGATCTGATACCAACTTTAAGAATAGTGCCAATTGTAGTCCCTTAAGAGACTAACACATTTTCATGTCTGTGGATTATTACCAGTTAATGATTAGATATACTCTTTAATGAAATGCTAAAGACGTGAGATAATAGCAACGAGTGTTGTCACCCACTCATATATCCCCAAAATAACATTTTAGTAACTTCTGAAAAGATACCGCATTTTCGTGTATCTATTTAACTGGCAAAGATCCAAATACAATCTTTAATGAGGCATTATATTTAAAATGGTAAAAATTGAATTTATAAAAGATTTCTTTTTCCTTTTTATCATATTAACATTCCAACTTTAAACATTACACCCCAAGCTATGAAATTAGCCTAACATGCTTGGGTGTGTTTTACAACTATATTTGAACGAATAGTAAATCAAGCAAAACAATGTTAGTTGTATGAGAATAAATATAAAATGCAGTATTTAAAACAGTTGATAAGGTGCCGAACTGGAGAAATGACCAGTTGAAATGTAAAACAGTTAATAAGGTGCAAACTGGAGTAATGACCAGTTGAAATGTAAAACAGTTAATAAGGTGCAAACTGGAGTAATGACCAGTTGGAATTTTAAACACGTATGCAATACAAGATATAATATAAACTATAGAATGATAACTAACTTTGACGTAATTATAAATATATATATTTATATATGACTAGAATTCTAATATCAATATATATATATATGTATATCGAACTATATATATATATATATTGTAAATCCAAAACAAACACAAGAACAAAAGATGAGATACGGAAATTGATTATAACTAAACTGATGCCAAACACTTGGTATAGCTTTCGGGAATACAAAAGGATGTTACCAAACCCGAAAGCCTCAAGGATACCAAGTGTTCTCAAAAAGCCGTTCGGCCTCACCAAGAGGAAACCCGAACGTATCAAGAAATGTAAAAAGTAGCAACGATGTTTTTGAGAGCTAAGTGGTGCGGGGTTCGGGTCTTAGCATACGACCGAACCCGAGCTAAGTGAGGGTGGTGATCAAAAGTTGGAAAAGTGTGTGTTTTTTGTTTTGTGGCTACACATATATATAAGGAAAATGTCATGGGCCTTGGGCCAAATTCTCCATGGGCTTCGGCCCATTAACTGGTTGGCCCAACTAGAGGAAAGCAGTCCAATCTTCAAGCTTCGATCCATCATCGAGTAATTGGTAGTTCGGCTCATCAAAAAGATCCACAAAATTCGGCCCATGACACCGATCCCCTGAAAATAAAAATCCTTTTGTAAGTTTAAATGGTTATATATAAAAATATGCCTATTAATGCAAAAGTGTAGGTTTTACGATGCATGCGACAAAATTTACGTGATTTTTGGTTATATAAATGAAAAAGACGAGAAAAATTGTATAAAATATGCTAGTTGTGAGGGTAAAATATTTACCCTATCACATCCCTAAACTTGAATGGTTGCTTGTCCTCAAGCGACGGAAAAAATAGAAGGGTTTCGTTCAGTTTTATTTTATTAGGCTAGTTATCATGCTAACATTATTTTGTCAGTTGACTGTTATTTTCCTGAAAGAAAAGAAATCATTTTTATATGACACCGTTTATTGATTTGACAGTTAGTGTTAGAAGTTGAGAAAGTGGTGCATAGTGCAACTTTGCTATTTCTTCCATTTCAAAGTTAGCTCAATGGTTAATTCTAGAGGGTGGTGCTGTAGGTGCGTGTTGCATCCTTATTTGTTTTTGCAAAATGGCACAATTTTTCTGCCATCTTCTCATATTGAGGTATGGTGTAGGCTTGCTTTGGCCTATGTGCTTGACTTTGTGTCAGTCACCTTATCCTTGTGGGTTTTTATGAAATGGGTTGGTTAATGGTGTAGAAAGAGGAAAAAGAAATTTTTGGGTTAGTATTGTTTATATGCTAGCTTGGGGGGGGGTATATTCATCCCTAAACTTTAAAATTTTGCTTGTCCTCAAGCAAAGAGAATGGGTGCTTTAAAAAAGGACTGTATGTAAATGTGAACTGTGAGAGTTAAAATAGCCGAACTAATAAAGTTTGTGCAAACGGCTATGGGGTGGAAAGGTTAGTGTGTAATTGGTTGATGAGAGAAGTAGGTTTGAGCTTAACATTTGTTGGGAAGAATGGACAAAAGTGCAAGTGCATGCAGTTAGTCAACGAATAACCCTAGTGTGTCATTGAAACAATTAGTGTGTGCATATAAGGGGTTAGTGAAAATTAGTTGAAATACCGTAATGGTATTTTTAGGAAAATAACAGTGAAACGAGACAACTGAAGTTAGATTAAGTAACAAGCCTGCGGCCCAACAAGATCGTACAAAATACAAAAGTTCGTAAGGGTTTGACATAAAATTATAAGATGGACCAAGCATGTTCAAAATCTAGTAGACGACAAGTTAAAACAAAGTTGTATGAGTAAAGAAAAGTATGTCGCTTTTTAGACGTTAACCTATCAATTATAGTGACGTAGGGGTATGATAAGAAAATATTAAGGTGCATGATATCGTAAACTGCAAACCAAACAGTAGCCTACGGCCGTGAATGTTACCAAACAGCCGGTTACGGCTGTGCTGTAACCAAACAGCAGCCGATAGCCTATGGTTATGTAAAAATATGCATGCATGGGAGGAAAAATAGAGATGGGAAAGTTAGCGATCAAAGCGTGAGCCGAATATGAATGGAACAGTTAGCGATTTGTCCGTATCGAGGTAATCCGAGAGCCAAAATGGGCGGCTTATTGAATAAGCCGGAAACATATTATTACAAAATCCCATATAAATGCAACGTTTGGCAAAATAAGCATTTAATTATTGCGAAAGAAGAGTAAGCGAAACTTAGTAAAGAATAAAGGTAAAGAATCGAGCATGCATAGGATTGTGTAGATAACTC
This sequence comes from Centaurea solstitialis, assembly GCA_030169165.1. NCBI lineage: Eukaryota > Viridiplantae > Streptophyta > Magnoliopsida > Asterales > Asteraceae > Centaurea > Centaurea solstitialis. The sequence goes on along the minus strand of CM058042.1, from coordinate 56,221,683 downwards.
ATTTGTACGGCTCGTGGATGTAAATAGATCGTAACCAATCGTGTGTGCATGTGTTGTATATATATGCACATCCCTAAACTTTCAATGTAAGCATGCATGGAAATTGGAATAAGTAAATAAATGAGAGAAGTTAACGTAAGGTTGTCGATATGCGGGAATATAAATGAAAGTTTCGGTAGGGAGAGAGAAATATCAAACCACTGCCTACTGTCGATGAGTAGGGGGGTGGAGCATCGGCTCCAACGGTGGGAGTGTGGGGTATGCTGGGAGACCATATAAGAGATCCCTGCTCACTGAGCGGACGGTGTCGCGCCAGACGCGGTCACGCTGGATATCGTAGGCACGGAATTCAAACAGAACCCGCGTGACCCAGCTCAACGTCCTCTGGTGATTGTGGTGCATTCGGAAAAGATCGCGAACATCCTGCATCTTAAAATCAGTGTTAGAAAAGCAGTGCTCGCATGGAGCATGTGCCATGGGGGTGTTTGTGCAAGATACGTCCAACGGCTCACATTTCGGTGAGGTGGTACTAAGCTCGTGTGTACAGGATCGCAGGAATTTATCCATGACTTTTCTTCCTAAAACCATGCGTTCGTTTGAAAAAACGTCGGTAGAAAAAATCCATACATTTGCCTTGGCCATAAAACCATGAATAATGGTGGGATAAAATAAACGACAATTTATTCGTGTGCAACTTGTTTTAATATTAGTGGAAATGAGTGTACCAATATCAAACGGATATCCTTTAAGGATACAATATAAGATAAGAACGCGACTAATACTGAGTTTAGAGTTGTGGCTCGTTGGAAACAAAGTGTGTTTAATAAAGTGAGCCCATACATTGGCTTCGGGCGTGAGGTTATTTATCCGGAGATGCCGGATTTTACCCTCAAAATACCAATCCGACCCGGGGATGGTAAGGGTGGCCAATATATCCTCTAAATCCGTATTAGTTACGTGTTTGCTTAAGTGATCGAGTTTAGAGTCCGTAATAGGACTCGTACCCAAAAGTGCATGTACGGAGGCGGGGGAATAATCGACAAGTATCCCACGAACGGGGATGCGATAAGAATCCCGGATAGAAGCCTCGGTGTAAAACTCATGTACCCAACTTAGATTATATGGTTGCGGTACGGCACATAAAATATTCCAACTATGTAACTTAATTATTTTGCGAATACTTTCGTTTCGCGAGATGGTTTCCTCAAGGAAGCCTTTTGGTGAATGAGCCATTTTATTATAGTAAACGTTAAAACGCAACTGAGCAATATCGTTACTTAAAAAAGTTAAAGGTGGTACCTCCCCGCGATGGTTACGAGCTGCATGGCTAGGTCTCGTAGGTGGGGGAACAGTAGGTGGGGCCCATGAAATCGGGTTAGGGGCAGCTGGGGGGGGTTCCTTGGGGCTGGAGCGCGACGATTGTAAACCTGTCTGATCGGGGGAAGTGGGTTCAACTGTGGTGTGGTTGTGAGCGGGACTGCCGTGGCTCGCGCAACGGAAACCGTGGCGGGTGGTGTAACAGATATATGAGATGGTGTGTAAAATGGGTTTGGACGATCGAGTGAGGTCGGGGGCGGTACATAAGGGATCGGGACACCGTAGGTGTTTAACATCATCATGGTTGGGTCAGTGGCAGTGAGGTACGGGTTGACAACCGAAAACGGGTGTCCGGGCGTGGTTTGCATTTGACCGAGAGCGAGAGGGGGTGGTACGATACGAGAGTTGGCTAAACTAATAGCTAGGTTACGGTTCGCATTTTCGATCAAACTCTCAATGGTGACGGGGTGGTCGGGAGTGATGTGTGATGTTTCACCTGGGGCACTGTTTAAGTCAAACGTGGGTCTCGGTGGGGGTGGTTTTGGTGTATCAAGATCCATACCTATGGGTTCTTTACCTTTGCCAGAAGAGGATCTCGGGACCGAAGCCATCATCGCCGCGGCATCGGCGAGAGCATGAATGGAGTCCGAGGCTACGTTCGGCAGTAGCTCGATCTCAGAAGTGGTCCGGGAAGCTTGATCGGATAGAGATGGGTTTTCGGTGGTGGTGGGGACAACCACGGTCCGGTTGACCGATCGTGTTCGGTGGCGGTGGGTCCTTCGCTTACGGCCGGCTCGGTTGGTCATAGCGTCGATGGGGAGTCCTAAGGGTAGAGAGGTTGTATTTATACGAGATTGGGGAGGGATTGGTCGTCTCATCTTGTTGCGAAGAGAGAAAGCGGAAGAGGGGGGGGGGCGATTAGGGCTTCACTGTGGTGCTCGGTTGATGGCGGCACGGTGGTGGTGAAGTGATGGTGATCGAGGTGATGGTGGTACGGGTTCTTTTGCAGAGGAAGGAGAAGGTACGAGGTTTGTACCTTGGGCGGCGGTCGTACGACGCGGCCGATGATGGTGATCGGTACGGTGGTGATGGCGCCGGCGGCGCTTGGTTTTTCTTCGGGTGGGAGGCGACAGAGGAGAGAAAGATGGATGGATAGATTGAGGGAAAGAAAGCAGTGAAAGAAAAGAGAAGAAGAAGAAGGAAAGAAAGAGAGAGGTGAGATAGATATTTTGAGAGTGAGAGAGAAGCTGTCAGAGGGAAAAGGAGAAGAAGAAAAGACGTCATCTCTTTTTTTTTTTTCATGTTAAAAACGGCGCCTCCAATCAGTGCATTTAATGCACCAAAAAAACTTTTCTGTTTCCTTTTCTTGCAGCCAAGGTACCCGAAGAAAGAAAACAAATCAGATTAATTCGATAATGGGCTCAAAAAAATTCAATTATCTTATATATATTGGGCCAGATTTATTTATTGGTAGAGTGGGCCGAAAATTTGGGCTATAGTATTATATAATTTAGAGAGGTGTTATATTTGAGAGATATATGGACATAAATTTATAGACGCACTTATATAACGAAAGAAAAATAATTTCGTTAATTCGTTGCGTTTTTATGACGAATTATTTCCATTATTTTTCAAAATAGATTTTTTATGTAGGGTCGTTTTATATTATCATTTTTAAATGATCCTCGTTTGTTCCGATGATGCATAGAAAGGTTTTACCCGCTGACCGTTTACTTTGAAGGTTGTGCCTTTCTCAGGGTCGATTAATTCAATCGCTCCATAGGTGTGAACTTTTGCTATTGTAAATGGTCCTGTCCATCGGGAACTTAATTTTCCCGGAAATAATTTTAATCTAGAATTAAATAGGAGCACTTGCTGGCCTTCTGCGAGTTCCTTAGGAATAATTCTCTGATCGTGCCATTTTTTCGTTTTTTCCTTATAAAGTTTGGCGTTTTCATAAGAGTTGTTCCTAAGTTCCTCCAGTTCACAAATTTGTAAAAATCTTTTATTTCCAGCCGTGTCTTGACTCATATTTAATTCTTTGATGGCCCAATAAGCCTTGTGCTCTAATTCTAATGGCAAGTGACAGGCTTTTCCGTAAACCAGTTTGTACGGGGACATTCCTATAGGGGTCTTATAAGCAGTCCTATAAGCCCATAGGGCATCATCTAGCTTAGATGCCCAATCCTTTCTGTGTGGCTTTACTACTTTAGTGAGTATCCCTTTAATTTCTCTATTTGAGAGCTCGGCTAATCCATTGGTCTGTGGGTGATAAGCCGTAGCTACCCGATGCCTAATGTCATATTTTTCCAAAACGTCCGCCAATATTTTATTTATAAAATGTGTACCCTCATCACTGATCAGAGCACGGGGCGTACCAAATCTAGAAAAAATGTGTTTTTGTAAAAATTTAATAACTGTTTTTGCGTCATTTGAGTGGCAAGCCATGGCCTCTACCCATTTAGACACGTAGTCAACAGCAACCAAAATGTAGGAGCAATTATTTGAGATTGGGAATGGTCCCATGAAATCAATGCCCCAAACGTCAAATAATTCTATTTCTAAAATTCCATTTAGTGGCATTTCATTTCTGTGGGAGATATTCCCACTTCTTTGACACTCATTACAGCTCCTTGCAAAACTGTAAGAGTCCTGATGTAAAGTAGGCCAAAAAAATCCAGACTGCAAGATTTTTGCAGCTGTCCTACTTCCACTAAAATGACCTCCACAAGGTCCGGAATGACAATGACGAATAATTTGAGTGGTCTCCTCCTTAGGGACACATCTCCTAATCATCTGATCTGCACAAATTTTAAATAAAAATGGGTCATCCCACAGATATTTTCTTGAATCAAAAATTAGTTTTCTTCGTGCATGTTTATTTAATTCCTTAGGAATAATTCCACAAGATAAATAATTAACTATATCAGCAAACCATGGTACTGATAATTGTTTTATAACAAAAATTTTCTCATCTGGAAATGTTTCACAGATATCAGTACAAGGTTCTTGGTTTTCCTGCTTTTCTAACCTGGATAGGTGATCAGCAACCTGATTATTAATTCCTTTTCTATCAATAATTTCTAAGTCAAATTCTTGCAATAACAGGACCCATCTTATTAGTCTCGGTTTTGCATCTTTTTTAGAAATAAGATACTTAATGGCAGCATGGTCAGTATGAATTATAACCTTGGTTCCCATTAAGTAAGATCTGAATTTTTCAAAAGCAAAGACCACAGCTAATAATTCTTTCTCAGTTGTGGTATAATTAATTTGAGTATTATTGAGAGTTTTACTGGCATAATAAATAGAATGAAAAATCTTTTCCTTTCTTTGTCCCAACACTGCTCCAACTGCCCAATCACTAGCGTCACACATAACCTCAAAAGGTTTTGACCAGTCAGGTGTGACTACCACAGGGGCAGTGACCAGTGCCTTTTTCAAAATATTGAAAGCAATTCTACATTCTTCGTTAAAATCAAATGCATGGTCCTGTTGCAGTAATAAACAAAGAGGTTTTGAAATTTTTGAAAAATCTTTTATAAATCTTCTGTAAAAACCTGCATGTCCAAGGAAACTTCTGATTCCTTTGACTGTGGTTGGTTCTGGTAATTTTTCAATTACCTCCAATTTTGCTTTATCTACTTCTATGCCTCTTTTGGATATGAGATGCCCTAACACAATGCCTTCTTTGACCATAAAGTGACATTTTTCCCAATTTAAAACCAGGTCGGTTTCTTCACATCTTTTAAGGATCTTTTCCAGGTTTTGTAAACAATCATCATATGATGTCCCATATACAGAAAAATCATCCATAAAAACTTCCATGGAGTTTTCTAACATGTCAGAAAATATAGACATCATACATCTCTGGAAAGTGGCAGGTGCATTGCATAATCCAAAAGGCATTCTCCTAAAAGCAAAAGTACCATAAGGACAAGTAAAAGTGGTTTTTTCCTGGTCATCAGGTGCTATGGCAATTTGATTGTAACCAGAATAACCATCTAAAAAACAGTAAAATTCCTTACCGGCTAATCTATCTAACATTTGGTCAATGAAAGGTAAAGGAAAGTGGTCTTTCTGAGTGGCTTTGTTGAGTCTTCTGTAATCCATACAGATTCTCCATCCTGTGACTGTCCTGGTGGGTATGAGTTCGTTTTTATCATTTGTGATTACAGTCACCCCACCCTTCTTAGGTACACACTGTACAGGACTGACACATGTGCTACTGGCAATAGGATAAATGATACCAGCATCTAACCATTTCAGAATTTCCTTTTTGACAACATCTTTCATTACTGGATTGAGTCTCCTTTGAGGCTCAACAGAGTTGAAATTCTTGTCTTCTAAAATAATCTTATGCTGACAGATTGTAGGGCTTATGCCCTTTAAATCAGCAATGGTCCATCCTATGGCCTTGGTATGGAGTTTAAGCATTTGAACTAATTTCTCTTCCTGTTCTGTCTCTAAGGAAGATGAAATAATGACAGGCAATTTTCCCGAGTCTCCCAAAAAGGCATATTTTAAATTAGATGGAAGTTGTTTTAGTTCTAAGTCAGGTGCAACTTCTAAGGAGGGGACAAGAGTTTTCCTATCTTCATTTTCTAAGACTTCAAATGCAGCAGTTACTAAGGGTACTTCCTCACTATCATCTTCTGCCTCATCATCAGTGTCTGCATCCCATAAGATTTCTCCTAAAGTCTTTTCCTCACACCAGTTTTCTATCTCACTCAAGGTGGAACACTCTTCTCTCTCATCAGGGTACTTAAGAGAATCTAAGACATTAAAGGTGACCCTTTGGTCATGGACTCTCATGGTCAACTCACCCTTTTGGACATCTATCAGTGTTCTTCCTGTTGCTAGAAAAGGTCTTCCTAAGATGATAGGGACTTCTTGATCTACTTCACAATCTAGGATGATAAAGTCTGCAGGAAAAATAAATTTATCTACTTGTACCAAAACATCCTCAATCTTGCCTTTAGGCCAAACTATGGACTTGTCAGCTAACTGAATAGATATAGTGGTGGGTCTTGCTTCACCTATTCCTAGGGTAGTAAAGACAGATAAAGGCATAAGGTTAATGCCTGCACCTAAATCACATAGGGCTCTCCTAATTATCTTACCTCCTATGGAACAGGGAATTGTAAAACTTCCTGGGTCTTTCATCTTAGGTGGAATTTTCTTGGTTAACAGAGCACTACAACCCTCAGTCAGAGCTACAGTCTCATACTCAGTCAGCCTTTTCTTTTTGTTCAAAATATCTTTTAAAAACTTTGTGTAATTTGGCATTCTCTCAATTGCTTCCAACAGAGGTATATTGATATGCAATTGTTTGAAAACATCAAGAAACTGTTTAAATTGAGCTTCCTCTCTCTGATTTCTTAACCTTTGAGGGTATGGAATATAGAGAGGGACTTGAGTAGGAGTGGTAGTTTTCTGAGGTGTGGGTGTAGATGGTGATGGTGAAGGTGTGACAGAGACAGGTTTTATCACAGTAGTGGATAAAGTGGTGTCTGTCTCTTTGGTGAGTGTGTCACTAATGGTCTTGGGACTGTCACCAGACTGTGACATATCCTTACTGGTGTTTTCCTGAGGTTTCCACACTGTTCTGTGGGACCCTGCAGATGTTACAGGAGACAAAAGTGGAAAGTCAGGGACAGGTGAAGTGAAATCTGACTCTACTATCATAGGAGAGTCAGTTCTTGTCAGTGTAGAAGATGATGCAAAGTCCTTTTTAGGACTTCCATCCTTCTTTTCAGACTTATTCAAGTCTTTTCCATTTCTTAAAGTCACAGCTTTAACCTGCTCTTTTCCTGGTCTCTGAGGAATCTCAGTGTCACTAGGTAGAGAGCCAGCCGACCTATTCCTAATTTCTAAAGCCATCTGACCCACTTGGGTCTCAAGGTTTTTAATGGATGCTTGGGTTTGAGAAATAAACCCTTTCATCATGGCTTCTAGTGAAGGCTCAACCTGTTGGTTTTGCCTTGGTGGATATCTAGGAGAGGTGGTCTGATGGTGATTCTGTGAGTGGTTATGTGAAGTGTGTTGAAATCTAGGTGGTTCCTCATCTTGAAAATGAACACGCTTTTGATTTTGAAAATGTGACTGTCCCTGGTTTTGAAAATTGGATTGTCCTTGATTTTGAAAATTAGACTGTCTTTGCTGTTGAGGATATTGGTTAGTCTGACCTTGTATCCTAGGCAACTGTGGGTTAAGAGAAGGACTGTTCCACTTTAAATGTGGATGGTCTCTCCATCCAGGATTATAAGTTGGTGAAAAAGGTCCAGTTTTGTCATTATTACCAATGTAATTGACTTTTTCCGGGTTTCCAGGACAATTATCAAAAAGATGATTTTCACCACAATATGCACATTGGACAGGTAGCTCTGATGGATCAGGGGTGTTGATACTAGACACCACTTGCTTGTTAGTAGTGAGATTCTTAAGCATTACTGCCATATCCCGTACTTGACTAGCGAGTGTTGAATAATTACCATCATCCTTGGTACCAGGTAGTTGTAAAGGTTTTGCTCGAGAATCTGCCCAGTGTCCATTGTTGTTTGAAATTTTTTCAAGGATATTGTATCCTTCATTATAAGAACTTGCAGTAAAAGCTCCTCCTGCAGTAGCATCGAGCATTTGTCTGGCTGGGTAATTCAAGCCATTATAAAATGTCTCTAGCTGAATGCAGTAAGGAATGCCATGGTGAGGGCATTTTCTCAACAATTCTTTAAATCTTTCCCAGGCTGTGGGAACTGTCTCATCATCTTCTTGTTGGAAGGTGCAGATCTCATTTCTAGACTGAGCATTTCTTAGTGGTGGAAAATATTTTTTTAAAAATACCTCGGCCATCTGGTCCCATGTAAAAATAGAGTTTGGTTTTAAAGAATAGTACCAGGCTCTGGCATGATGACTTAATGAAAAAGGAAAAAGTTTTAATTTTAAAGCGTCATCAGAAATTCCTCGAAGTCTAAATAATCCTGCAATTTCCAAGAAAGATCTGAGATGGGCATGTGGGTCTTCTTTTGACAATCCTGCAAATTGACCATTATTCTGTAACATCTGAAACATTACAGTTTTTAGCTCAAAATGCGGGACATTGCATGTTGGATCACGTATTCCTGTTTGCAACTGATGTACAATAGGAATAGCATAATCCATCATACTGTTGTCTTTGGAATTTGCCAGACGAAAGATGTGTTGTTCTGCATCTTCAATGTGTTGATTATTATTAAGCGGTGGTGGAGGATTTCGTAAAATTCCATTAACTGGATTTTCTTGCTGAACTTGTGGTCCAGGTTCCTGAATGATAGGTACAGGGCCAGCATGTGGTTCTGCCACACGTGGTTGGATGTCTTGCAGCCGATTTCTACCATTACCTCCAGGAGGTGGTGGTAGAGGTGGAGGTAGACCATCATTATTGTACCTCCCATCAGGTGGGTTTCCAGGAAATGGCAGTTCCTCTAAAAATGCGTGTTCTTCTTCCATTGCAGACGAAGTAGAAGCTTGCAAATTTCTTTGCTCCCTTTTACGACGTCTAAAAGTTCTTTCGATATCGGGGTCTAGATTGAAAAATTCCCCACGTGATTTTCTTTGCATAAACAAAAAAAAAATCTTTTTTGTGTTTGTTTTTTTTTTTTTTTTTTTTTTTTTTTTTCGAAAATATATAAATATATATAAATTCTTTTTTTTTTCTCTAAAAAAGGTGGTAGAAAAATTAACTCTCTAAAACTAAAATTGAAAAATTGCTTTGTTGCTTCCCCGGCAACGGCGCCAAAAACTTGTTCGCCCCTTTTCACGACCCTCTCTCTCGTTCTTTTAAATTTAATTATTTATTAATTATTTGAACGGTAGCGGTGCCAAAACGGGTGTGCAAAAGAAATAAAACAAGTAACCTTTGGTCCAAGTATAAACCTCCAATTACTGTCGTTTTCTAAAAACAAGTAATAAAAATGGTACAAGTACCAGATATCGATCCCACAGGGAAGCGGTGAAAACAATCTTTCGAGATTCAGTTTATGTGAAAGTTAACTTCAAATGGGGGTTGGGTGAAAAGTATTTTGATTGGTTGGTTGGTTGGTTATAAGCTACTTTAAGAGAACAATTATAAAAAGGAGCCAGGGGTGTAAAGTCTTTTAGTTGGAATAAAAATAGGTAAATTGGATGAGAAATAATTTAATGATCTCAATTATGCAGAAATGATATCCAAGTAACTTCTGAAAAGTTATCACATTTTCATATAGCCTAATTATTTATCGATGAGTTTAGATGCAATCTTTAATGAAATGTTAAAATATATTAAAAATTAACACTTACGTAACCTCTGAAAGATTAACACATTTTCATGTACCTGACTCATCGTTAAATAATTAGTTATAATCTTTAATGGGATACTAGATCTGATACCAACTTTAAGAATAGTGCCAATTGTAGTCCCTTAAGAGACTAACACATTTTCATGTCTGTGGATTATTACCAGTTAATGATTAGATATACTCTTTAATGAAATGCTAAAGACGTGAGATAATAGCAACGAGTGTTGTCACCCACTCATATATCCCCAAAATAACATTTTAGTAACTTCTGAAAAGATACCGCATTTTCGTGTATCTATTTAACTGGCAAAGATCCAAATACAATCTTTAATGAGGCATTATATTTAAAATGGTAAAAATTGAATTTATAAAAGATTTCTTTTTCCTTTTTATCATATTAACATTCCAACTTTAAACATTACACCCCAAGCTATGAAATTAGCCTAACATGCTTGGGTGTGTTTTACAACTATATTTGAACGAATAGTAAATCAAGCAAAACAATGTTAGTTGTATGAGAATAAATATAAAATGCAGTATTTAAAACAGTTGATAAGGTGCCGAACTGGAGAAATGACCAGTTGAAATGTAAAACAGTTAATAAGGTGCAAACTGGAGTAATGACCAGTTGAAATGTAAAACAGTTAATAAGGTGCAAACTGGAGTAATGACCAGTTGGAATTTTAAACACGTATGCAATACAAGATATAATATAAACTATAGAATGATAACTAACTTTGACGTAATTATAAATATATATATTTATATATGACTAGAATTCTAATATCAATATATATATATATATGTATATCGAACTATATATATATATATATTGTAAATCCAAAACAAACACAAGAACAAAAGATGAGATACGGAAATTGATTATAACTAAACTGATGCCAAACACTTGGTATAGCTTTCGGGAATACAAAAGGATGTTACCAAACCCGAAAGCCTCAAGGATACCAAGTGTTCTCAAAAAGCCGTTCGGCCTCACCAAGAGGAAACCCGAACGTATCAAGAAATGTAAAAAGTAGCAACGATGTTTTTGAGAGCTAAGTGGTGCGGGGTTCGGGTCTTAGCATACGACCGAACCCGAGCTAAGTGAGGGTGGTGATCAAAAGTTGGAAAAGTGTGTGTTTTTTGTTTTGTGGCTACACATATATATAAGGAAAATGTCATGGGCCTTGGGCCAAATTCTCCATGGGCTTCGGCCCATTAACTGGTTGGCCCAACTAGAGGAAAGCAGTCCAATCTTCAAGCTTCGATCCATCATCGAGTAATTGGTAGTTCGGCTCATCAAAAAGATCCACAAAATTCGGCCCATGACACCGATCCCCTGAAAATAAAAATCCTTTTGTAAGTTTAAATGGTTATATATAAAAATATGCCTATTAATGCAAAAGTGTAGGTTTTACGATGCATGCGACAAAATTTACGTGATTTTTGGTTATATAAATGAAAAAGACGAGAAAATTGTATAAAATATGCTAGTTGTGAGGGTAAAATATTTACCCTATCAGTAATCAAAAAATAACATTATAACATTTTAATGAATAA
>CM058042.1:56174930-56210391 GCA_030169165.1 Centaurea solstitialis | reverse complement strand
AGACAAAATATCTCGAGTGTTAAATATTTGTATAGTTTAGGAACCCCTTTGTAACTTTCTTGTCTATATATTGTTGTCAATATACGCAACCCTACACGGGTTTTCCAAAATTCTCACATGGTATAGAGCCACCAAAAAAGCCCTAGTTTTTTTCCCAAACCCTAATTTTCCCTAGCCTACCGCCGCCGGTCAGCCTCTTACTGCAGCTGCCGCCGGCTGCCGTACATCGCCGAAAAGCTTCTCACAACTGTTGCTCCGCTGCCGTGCCCCTGCCATTGCCGTAATGCCGCGTCGCCGCCCCCTATTGCCCTATTGAAGAGTCGCGTACCCTGCCGGCTAGTACTCTGCCGCACCTTGCGCCAGCCACAAACCACAGTCGTGACCAACGTCTATTGTTGTCGTCACGTTACCTTCTATTGCTGACGACTACACACCGCCGCTACAGCCGTTTAGCCGTCGCTGAGCACACACCTGCCACCAGTGACTTTCCTATCCGCGACCTACCTCACCAGCCACTACTGATCGCCACTCGCGCCGCGAGGACTCACGCTCACCCCGCGAGCCTGCTACCAGTCGCAAACCCTAATCTGTTGCAGCTCGCAACACCCTCGCGCCGCGAACATATTCTTGGCGCTGCCAACCTCTGCGTTCACTACCGTCCTGCTTCTCCTTGCTGCTGCCAACCAGCACCGCCGCACAGCGTCACATCACTGTGTCTTACCGTCGCTACCATCCCTCAAGAGTGGCGTTTGCTTGGTATATTACTTTCCCTATACCGACGGTTAAGATTTTCGCTTATTTTTTTCTTTATTAGTTTGTTTGTTTGTCACTTTACCATTTTCTTGCCATGACTACTCATCGCCCTCCAATACCCTCACTGCCCCTACTGCTAGCCAACTTGTTTTTCCCTTACCAATGTACTCTTAGTTTAGCTTTAAGCTTTCCACTGATGGGTCCAAATATAAACTTTGGCGTCACATCTTTCTTGATATGTGTAAGAGTGCTAAAGTCTATGGTCACTTCACTGGTAAATCTAAACCTGTTGGTGATGATGATGAGGACTGTGAGGCAATTGACTCCTGCATCAAATCTTGGTTCTACACCACTTGTGATGCTAATCTCTTGCAAATTATCTCTAGTGATAACTGTACTGCTAAAGATCTCTGGGATAAGCTTGATGAGTTCTTTTTAATAATAAAATGTCTCGCATGCTGCAGCTTCACGAGCAATTTCATAACACAAAAAGGCACTTAATCAATTACTGATTTCTGCCATAATTTGAAAAATCTGGCTGATGCTCTTGCTGATTGTGACTCTAAAATAGATGAGATTGAACTTGTCATGAAAATCCTTTGTCAGTTACCACCCTCCTATCATAGCATTGTTAATGTCATTACAAACACCAAACCCTTCCCCTCCTTTCTAGAAGCAAAAAACATGCTTCTCCTCCATGAGTCTCGTGAAGAGACCGTTGACCTCTACACTGATACCCCACTCACTTCTTTCACTACCCTATACTCCTATGCCCAAAATGGAAAGTCGAAAAATAAACCTAATAAGGGAAGAAATAACGGGCGTTTTGCTTCCAAGGGGGGGGGGGTAATACTAATGTTTCCATAAGTTCTCACTCTTTTGCAGGTACTCCGGGACACCCTCAGGCTTACTTTAGGAACACAGCTACACCTGGCCATGCTCCGCCATCTCAGCCAGGTCTCCTTGGTGCGCCCCCTGTGCAATCCTATGAGGCTGGTCCTCCTCAACCATCCCCTTCGATGTTCAGCACTCCTCAGCAGCTACGAGCACACACTTTCCATCAGCCACCGGTGACTCCACATCCTTACTACTACGGACAACCTCAGTCCACAAACCCGGTGCCAATACCTCATCAGTTTGGTCAGTCCACAAAGCAGTCCATGCTACTGCCACCACCTCCTCAGCCTTCTTTCGGCGGTCATGCTTCCTAGTACAGTCAGCCGCAGTATACTGACCTTTCTTCTGTGTTTCAGGCAATGTCTGTTCAGCCACCTCAAGACAACAACTTCTACATGGACGCTGGTGCAACCAGGCATATGACTTTCAATCAAGGTACAATGCACTCTCTAACTCCTTGTAATTCTAATTTCATTCAGGTTGGTAACGGTGTTGTGGTTCCTACAAGATATATTGGCCAATGTAACTTACCTTTTTCTCCTTGGCCTCTTCTGCTTAAAAATGTCTTAGTGTCTAATAAAATTATCAAAAATTTTATCTCTATTCGTCGTTTTACCATTGATAACTCTGTATCTGTTGAGTTTGATCCGTTTAGTTTTACTATGAAGGATATTAAAACAAGATCTTTTCTTCAGCGTTGCGATAGTCATCATCACGATCTTTATCTCGTTCTTCCTTCCTCTCCTTGGTCTGCTCTTGCTTCGGCCAATTTTGTTGTCTCCTTTGACGTCTGGCATCGGCTGCTTGGTCATCCGGGTGCTGCTGTCTTTTAGTTTCTTTTGTCTCGCAAGTTTATATCTTGTTCTAATCAGACTTCTGCTTTGTGCCATGCTTGTCAGTTAGGAAAACATTGTCGGTTACCTTTTTCTTTATCTTCTACTAAAACTTCTTGTGTGTTTAAACTTATTCATTCTAATTTATGGACTTCTCCTGTTACTAGTCTAATTGGTTTTAAATATTATGTTTCGTTTTTGAATGATTTCTCTCACTTCTTATGGGTGTTTCCTTTATGTGCTAAATCTAAGGTGTTTTCGGTTTTTAAAACGTTTCGCGGTTATGTACTGAATCAATTTAAAACGAACATCCAGCTTTTTCAATGTGATAACGGCCGTGAATTTAACAATCAACCCTTTTTGGATTTTTTTAAACTCATGGCATCAAAATCCATTCTTCTTGTCCCTACGCTTCCCCACAAAACAGGAAAGCTGAGCGCACTATCCGTACCCTCAACAACACCCTTCGCACATCCCTCATCCAATCCTCCCTCCACCCAAGTTCTGGGTTGAGGCTCTTCTTTTTTTTGTTCGCACCTTCAACTTGCTTCCGTCCACTACCATTCAGTACAAAACACCATTTGAAGTACTATTTGGCTTCTCTCCCACCTAATCTCACTTGCACATCTTTGGTTGCCTCTGCTATCCCAACACTTCACCAACCACTCCCCACAAGCTTGCTCCTCGATCCTCTGCATGTGTCTATGTCGGTCCTAGCACTGATCATCGTGGGTATCGTTGTTTAGATCTCATCACGCAAAAGGTCATCATCTCTCGTCATGTCGTCTTTGATGAAACCTATTTTCCGTTTCCTGACTTCCAGCCTCGTCCCTCCTCAGAGGACTACGACTCGTTTGATATCGATGAGTCCCTCCCTTTTCTCTCTCCTATAGTTGACACTTCCTCCCCTCCCCCGGATGCTGGTCCTTCTGCCTCTGTTTCCTCTTCTCAACCTCCACCCGCTGAGCCTTCTAGCACCTCTTCTACTCCTTCTACTCCGGCTGCTACTTCCGGTCATCCGATGACTACTCGTTCTCGCACAGGCTCTCTCAAGCCTAAACAGATCTTCAACCTTTCTGTCACTAGTGACATCTCTCCCATTCCTTGGTCTACTGCTCTGGCTATGTGTGACCCTCATTGGCGAGCCGCCATGGACGCTGAAATGGCAGCTCTTCTCTCTAATCACACGTGGGATCTTGTTCCTAATCCCTCTAATGCTAACATAGTTGGTAGTCGTTGGCTGTATCGCCATAAGTTTGACGGCAACGGACGTCTTGAGCATTACAAGGGACGTCTTGTTGCTCAAGGTTCTCTTAGCAACCCGGCCTGGATTTTGATGACACTTTCAGTCCAGTTGTCAAACCTGTCACTATTCGTATTGTTCTTAGCATCTCCATCTCTCGCAATTGGCCCATTCATCAACTTGATGTTAAAAATGCCTTTCTTCATGGTGATCTCACCAAGACTGTCTACATGCGTCAACCTCTAGGCTACATTGACAGTAATTTTCCTGATCATGTCTGTCGCCTGTGCAAGGCTCTCTATGGTCTTAAGCAGGCACCCCGTGAGTGGTATCAGCGATTTGTTGTCTACCTCTCCTCTTTAGGCTTTCTTAGCAGTAAGACTGACACCTCTTTATTCACATATTATCACGGATCTGATACCATCTACCTTCTCCTTTATGTCGATGACATCATTCTTACTACCTCTTCTCCCACTCTAATTTCCATGGTTATCTCTCGATTATCCTCTGAGTTTAACATGTCTGATTTGGGTCCATTATCCTTCTTCTTAGGCATCATTGCGTCTCGTAGCAAATTCGAACTATTTCTCTCTTAATCTTCCTTTGCTCAGGAGATTCTCTCATGAGCTAGTATGGTCTCGTGTAATCCTTGCAGTACTCTGGCTGACACCAAAACAAAGCTTGCTACTGATGGTGAGCCTGTTTCTGATCCCACTTTATATCAAAGCCTTGCTGGTGCCTTGCAATATTTGACTTTTACTCGTCCTATATTGCCTATGCCGTACAACAGGTGTGCCTATTTATGCATGACCCGCGTCTTCCGCATTTCAATGCTCTTAAACGCATCTTACGGTATTTACAAGGTACCTTGTCCCATGGTCTTCATATTAAAGCGTCCGTCGTTGATCTCTTGGTTGCCTATTCTGATGCCGACTGGGCCTGGTGTCCTAATACACATCGGTCTACCTCAGGATTTTGTGTCTATCTGGGTGACAATCTCGTTTCTTGGTCCTCCAAACGACATGTTGTTTCACGCTCTAGTGCCGAGGCCGAGTATCAGCGAATAGCCAATGTGGTCGCTGAAACTGCTTGGTTGCAAAATCTCCTGCTCGAGTTGTATTGTCCTCTCTCTCGTGCCACCGTTGTTTTTTGTGACAATGTTAGTGCCATGTATTTAGCATCTAACCCTGTTCAGCACCAGAGAACCAAGCATGTAGAAATAGACTTACATTTTATTAGGGAGCATGTTGCGATTGGTCATGTGTGTGTTTTGCATGTTCCATCCGCTTATTAGTATGCGAATCTTTTTACAAAGGGTCTACTTTCTAGTTTGTTTCTTGATTTTAGAAATAGTTTGAACATTCGTTTACCCCCCCGATCAAACTACAGGGGTGCAATATTTGTATAGTTTAGGGACCTATTTGTAACTTTCTTGTCTATATATTGTTGTCAACACACGCAACCTTAACCATGGGTTTTCCACAATTCTCACATCGAGATGTATGGCATTGAAACTTGGCATCAAGTCTATAACTCCTTGAACTTCTTTGAGTTGGACACATTTGCACCAAATGAGCATTGGATGGATGTTTTTGAGATGAGGTTATTGATTGCTTCAAGATACAATGTGATACTACATTCGTTAACAACGGTAGGTAGTATGACATTCTTCCCACTTTGCTCTAGTCCTCCGCCATGGTATGAACATGTTGCTTTTACAATTTAGTACGTTAATGGTAATCATTACGTCAAAATATCTTTGGCAGAAGGCCACCCGATGCCTCCTATAATACCAAATTGGTTTCGTTTCAAATATGATTGTGCAACCGCATGGGCTACTTCGTACATGACCGGATAAATAAGTACGAGCAACTATTATCTTGTAATCGTACTGCGGATTTTATTTCCGTTGATTGAGTTGTAATTTTCTAGACTTTTTGTAATTTATTTATTGATTTTTCGATTAACTTATTTTAATGATCATTTTTATTAAATTATTTTATCTTTATAGCTTTAAATATTTATTTAAAACTCTCTCTCTCTCTCTCTCTCTCTCTCTATATATATATATATATACATATATATATAAACTAAAACAATATATATGTGTGTGTATAAAACATAAATTAGTTAAAATGTTAATAATAGAAAGCCGCTTGAAGGTAGGTTCAAACCCATATACTTAAAAATGTTAATAATATAATTAATAACAATAAAAATAAAAATAACTTTATAATTATTTAGATCAATGAGGTTACAATTTTATAGACAATGGAAGTCAAACAATAAAAATAATGGTCTTAATTCTCGTAAAAGTAAAAAATTATTTTCTTGGTGAAATTTCAAAGCTATCAAACATAGTTATTAAAAGAGATTTATGTTGACCTAGTACCTAGGGATGTGTACTTTACAATCTAGGGGTGTGTAAATAGGGTAAGGATCATTGCACCCTATGAAATGACATCATTTCAAACTTCTAGATAGTTTTAGCCATATGTAAGTTAACTTTTTATTATAAAATTACATGTTTCCAAACTTTTAGGTATTTTTTTATTATTATTATAGGTATAGGGGGTGTTGTCAACAACACCCGTGTAAATATCCATGACCTTTAAAATTAGCAGAATTCAAAAAAGTAGCAAAAGAGAATTTTTTTTAGTAACAGAAATATAACTTTATCGTACTTTTACTAATAAGAATCTTTGAATTTAAATGCTACAATGAAAGAATATTACTTTGTTAACCGTTTAAAATATTTTAATAATATAATTAATTTTGTAATCTTTAAAATAAAGAAGTTAAAGTTAAAATAATTCTTGTAGATATTTTAAATTTTGATTTTTTTCAGATAGGATAATGTATTTAAGTTTACCCTTAATTGTTGACCATCCTAATGATAAACTATTTTGATTCTCCATTTGAAGTAGGGTAGATATTGGGTTAGCGTTATATGAACCTAACCCAATCCGATGAACCCGATATCCTTTTGTTTTTTGAATTTAATTTGATTGTTAAACCCTTATTAATATGTACACTAGACAATTACATGATCACATACCCTCTTATATGCATATACTTTAAATATATTTTTCATCTCTATATAACTCATACATAGATACGTTCTCTAAATCTCAATATATATAAGGTTAGGGTTTTTGGTTAACTGAAGAATTTGGTTAACCGTGTTAACTAATCAAGGGCCATGATTAATTGTCTTAAAAAAACATATTAATATCTACTAAAATTATAAAACCATTTGTCTCCTTTGTAACCACCTAACAAAACAAATCGAAAAGAAAGCATCTGATTGCTTGATTTAAGTTGACATAGTTAACACAAATTCTTTGGTTAACAAAAGATTCTCCATCTATAAACGCATGTGCAAATTAAGAAAAATATATAGTTACATGTATTAGTGTATTAGCTCGACCAACCCGTACGGTTTAATTTGGCTTGGGTTAAATTTTGGTTTGGTTTGGATTAAGTTCAAATTTTTTTAAACCGTAAACATTGAATTAGGTCGATTAAAAGTCTTCAACCTTATCAAACCAAAGCGTGAACATTCTAAAATTAACAGTGTTTTCTTGTTCATTTAGGTTCAATATATTAATATCATTCATTTAAGTTCGTTTAGCTGTTAACAACCGAACATAAACATAAAAATTCCGTTCGTTTACTATTCTTATTCGTTCGTTTATCCAGTTAATTTAAACAAACAAACACAAATAAACAAGTTCGCTTTGCACCCCCAATCAACATTCATCCTTGTATCGACCGGTCTAAAAATATCAAAACCACGTTCGGGTCGAGACCCGGTAGTGACCCACTTAAAATCCGGAGTCAACAAATTAAAAAAAAGTCAACAACTAACTAACCATTAAAACATATATAGATAGTTCAACTTCTTCAACCTTCTCCCAACCGTTCTCAAAGTTAGTTTTAAACCCCAAAAACCCCATTTCAGAATTCAGATTTCAATTCCAATTTCCAATTTTCAGTTCTCAATTCCATTGATCATGCAATCTTCAATGTCACTCTCGCTTTCTTCGCCTTCTCCGATCACCACTGCTAGATCCACCGGCGGCGGCATTTATTCACCACCACAATTCTTCTTCATCGGTAACCCCAATCAGCTCCCATTTTGTGGTGTCGGAAGAGAACCGTTTTCTGGCTACAAATCTCATAATGCAATTCGATTCAAGCAGTTGTTATCTCCGGTTTTCGCTGCTGCCTTCTCCGGAAACGAAGCTCCTTCCAAGGTTTTTTTAATTATGATGTTGTCATCATTAGAGCTGGTGTTGGTGGTCATGGTGCTGCTCTTCATGCTATTGAAAAGGTAATTCTATTTCACTTATTGTTTAAAAATTGAAAGGTAAAACCTCCATTTGTGGAATGGATACATAACGCACTCGGATATCAATTTGTTTTAAGTACATGGGAGTGTATTGAACTTGTCACGTTTTATCATTACATGTACTCAACTTTAAAACTTACCGATTAATGTACCGAACTCGCTAAAATTGCCATTGTATGTATCCAACTTTATCAAAAACCTACCATTTAATGTATCCAACTTGTCACGAAAGTGTATCCAACTTGTCATGAAATACATACAATGGCAATTTTAGCAAGTTCGGTACATTAATCGGTAAGTTTTAAAGTTGAGTACATGCAATGATAAAACATGACAAGTTCGATACACTCCCATGTACTTAACCCTTGTTTAAATTGTTGCAATACTTGATTCAACTCCCAATAGTTGGTGGTTTTGATTGATTTGGGTGAGTATATTCAAGTAGAATGTTCATGCATACCTTTTAGGCTAGCTATATAGCTGATCCAGTTTAAATCTATGATTTACTTTTGAATGTTATGTTGCCAGCTGAAGTAAAGGAAAGTGATTATACAAATACATAAACCAAACTAAACAAACTAACAAAATCCCACTCGGAAATCATGCTTTCTCTATTTCCTAAAATGAATTCTCTTTCCAAAACACCATATTCAGAGAAAGGTTCATGCGAGAAACGTAACTTTTTAAGAAAAGGTGAGGACGAATCTCAACCATTCATCCAGTCAATAAAGGCGGCTTTGACCGGGTCCCCTCCTTTAATAATCTCCACCCTCCCATGAATCGTGTCAATCCTCCGTGATCACGTTCACCGTAACCGAAGATGTGTGGCTAATATTCGTCCTCATGTTCACAACCAAAATTGAGTTCACATTTGAACCTGACCCTAAATATATAAATATATATATAGAGGAAAGTTCAAATGTGAACTACTTTTTGGTTGTGAACGTGAGGACAACCGAGAACGCGACACGTGGCGACTTTGAGTGTGGTCTCCCTCTTTAATTCAATGCCCTCCCATGAATCGCGCCTAGTCATCCGCCGTGGATCTGACGTGGCGCCTAGTCATCCGCCACGTGTCGCGCTCTCGGTTGTCCTCACGTTCACAACCAAAAAGTGGTTCACATTTGAACCCACCCCTATATATATATATGGGGATAGTTCTCCGAAATGTATTAAACTATCCCCAAAAATCTATTGTGTGTATCCAACTATCAAAAATGCTATTGTGTGTATCAAAGTTTATTTTTTTTTGCTATTGTGTTACAAAATGACTTGTAATTTTGGTAAACTGATACACACAATAGAGAGAAAAAATAAAGTTTGATACATTAAAAACAAGATTGATACATTAAAAAACATTTTTGGTAGTTGGATACCCACAATAGATTTTTGGGGATAGTTTAATACATTTCGGAGAACTATCCCCTATATATATATATATAGAGAGGGGGGGGGGAGAGAGAGAAAAGTTCAAATGAGAAGTGCTAAAAAATACGAAGTAGAGAAGTGATCTCAACCGTTGATGGACGCAATTCACGGAGTAAAGGTGATTGGCCAAAGCCGCCTTTATTGACCAGATGAGTGGTAGAGATTACTTCTATGCTTCGTATTTTTTAGCACTTTCTCATTTGAACCTAATACTATATATATATATATAGAGAGAGAGAGAGAGAGAGGACAGTTAAAAGGGAAACTCATTTTTCATTGCGAACGTGAGGACAACCGATAGCGCACCTGTCGTAAAACGTAACGAGAAAAGTCTTAAAACGAACCCAAAACCAATGCTCCAAATTAGAAACGTATTGATTTAAGCGGAAACCGGAATTTATTTATCGAAAAATTTAACGAATGAATAATCCAACGATCGGGAAAAATACAACGATGCACATACGAATTATAAGTGCAGAAAAATAAAAAAGAAAGACGACATCGATTTTACGTGGAAACCCAAAACGGGGAAAACACGGGCGGAGGAGACTACCAAGAAGTTCACTATCACGAAACGAAGTACAATGCTTGTAAATGGAGATTACAATGGAGATTTTAACTGAAGCCTATGTCTAAATGTGGTAATCTATCTCTACGTCTAAAGTGTATATATTATAGAGAGAAAAGAGATGGTTGTATTGTGAAGTTATATTTTCTGCAATGAGAGTCTGTGAAAAGCATGCATGTGTTTGGTAGGTGGCTTCAATAATTCAAAGATGGTAGCCCCATTTCACATGAGTAGAAAAAAATGTCAATTATGCTGCAATAACTTTTGAATTCCATCAGCATGCTAAATTTCCATAGCCTCCATAGTTTCCTATTTACATGTTGACTTTAGAAACCATGCAAGCCACCATCAATTAATTTTCTTCTTTTCACAATTGGATTTTCAAATCACAGTTCACAATCTCCACCTTGATTTCAAAATCCATCCAAGACGCAAAGACGAAATCTCCATCGAAAACGAAACTCCTACTCAAGCAACCTTCAAACGTCAATTAAGCGATAGCAAATAAAAAAAATAACTTCTCGGGAAAATGAAAGATACCAAAACAATACCTCCTCCACCACGAGTCCCTTGGACTCAATTGCGATTCAAAAGACCGACCAAGTTTAAATACAAACTAAACTTGGCCGGAAGACTTTTGGTGAAAACATCTGCGGATTGTCATTAGTATGAATTTTGCTCATTTTGAAATCACCTTGAGCAATGACTCCCCGCACCAAGTGGTAACGCACATCAATGTGCTTTGTTCGATGATGCAACATCTGATCATTCGTTAGAAATATCGCGCTTTGATTGTCACAAAATATTGTCGCTACATTTCGCGAAGGGTTAAGTACATGAGAGTGTATCGAACTTGTCACGTTTTATCATTGTATGTACCCAACTTTAAAACTTACTGATTAATGTACCGAACTTGCTAAAATTGCCATTGTATGTATCCAACTTTATCAAAAACCTACCATTTAATGTATGCAACTTGTCACGAAAGTGTATCCAACTTGTCATGAAATACATTAAATGGCAATTTTAGCAAGTTCGGTACATTAATCGGTAAGTTTTTAAGTTAAATACATACAATGATAAAACGTGACAAGTTCGATACATTCCCATGTACTTAACCCTTTCACGAAGGGTTTACTTCATGGGAGTGTATCCAACTTGTCACGAAAAGTTATTGTATGTATTGGACTTTCATTTTTTCTATTGTATGTATCAAACTTATAAAAACCTACCATTTAATGTATTTTGTTACAAGTTGGATACATTTTTGTGACAAGTTGGATACACTTTTGTGGTAAGTTTTGATAAAGTTGGATACATACAATAACCATTTTTTAAACTCTAATATGCCAAATGGTAAAAATGAAAGTACAATACATACAATAACTTTTCGTGACAAGTTGGATACACTCCCATGAAGTAAACCCCTTTCGCGAATTATCAAGTTCACCGAACAAACCTTTCAACCAAATAGCTTCTTTAAGTCCTTCCATAACAGCCTATATTCGGCTTCAGTCATTGAAAGCGCAACCGTAGACTGCAATTGTGCCTTCCAACTAATGGCACAACCACCCAAAGTGAACACATACCCAGAAATCGATCTTCGATTATTTATATCTATGGCATAATCTAAATTGACAAAACCAAATACACCATCATTATTTCTGCCAAAACATAGACTCATAAATGACGTACATCGGAGATATCGAAAAATCCATTGGACAACTTTCCAATATTCTTTGCCTGGATTCGCCATGAATCTACTCACCACGTTAACGGCATAAGCCAAATCTGGGCGCATGCATATCATAGCGTACATTAACGAACCAACGCTACTAGAGTATGGTACACGTGCCATGTAAGCCACATCAACCTCTGAAGTAGGACTTTAAGCGGATGATAGCTTAAAGTGAGCTGCTAGGGGTGTCGTGACCGGTTTTGCATCATGCATATTAAACCGCCGTAGGACTTTCTCAATGTAACTCTTTTAAGAAAGATGCAAGGTTTTAGCCTCTCTATCACGCACTATTTCCATCCCTAATATCTTCTTGGCAACCCCTAAGTCCTTCATATCGAATTCAGCAATCAACTGGTCTTTTATCACTTGAATCTCCTTCAAATCTTTCGCTGCGATTAACATGTCATCCACGTATATGAGTAAATAGACCATTGACCCATCGTCACACTTCTTATAG
Source organism: Centaurea solstitialis (assembly GCA_030169165.1). NCBI lineage: Eukaryota > Viridiplantae > Streptophyta > Magnoliopsida > Asterales > Asteraceae > Centaurea > Centaurea solstitialis. The sequence continues at coordinate 56,198,120 of CM058042.1, read as the reverse complement.
TAAACACAGCTGTCATAGGTGCACCTTTTCAGCTCGTAACCGGTCACAAATGAGTCAAACCTCTTATACCATTGTCTCGGAGATTGCTTGAGACCATAAAGAGATTTCTTCAACTTGCACACGTAGTCCTCCTTGCCTGGAACTATGAAACCCTTGGATTGTTGCGTAAATATCTCCTCCTCAAGCTCACCATTTAAGAATGTTGTTGTCACATCTAGTTGCTCTAATTCATAATCGTTAGAAGAAACCAATCCTAATAATGCACGAACACTTGTGTGTTTAACAACCAGAGAATAAATATCATTGTAGTCGATGCCTGGCATTTGACTATAGCCCTTAGCGACCAAACGAGCTTTGTACCTTGGCTTATCACCCGGATTAACGCCCTCCTTGAGCTTGTAGACCTACTTTCACTTAACTGGCTTCTTCCCTTTCAGAGCTGGGACGAGATCCCAAATATCATTCTTGTGCAATGATTCCATCTCATTGTGCATAGCAACTATCCAAGTATTTAGCTGAATAGCGTCATCATAGTAAGTAGGCTCTAGCATAGACTCGATATCTTCAGCAATTATAAGAGCATAAGTGACTCAATCGGCATGAGCATACCTCCTAGGACGTACAATATCTTTCCTCGGACTGTCTCATGCATTAGAAGGACTAGGAATAGGTGGTGAGGATGGTGAGGAAGTCTCGCCATTTATATGTTCACTAGTTAGAACAGATATAGGCTGATCACCAGTGACCGGTGTAGAAACCGGTAAAGAAACTGGTGTAACGGTAGATGACCCCGTCAACTCCACCTCAACTTGAGATGTCTCCTTTCTTGCCTCAGATGGTTTCTCCACAGTAGATGTCGAGCTAGTAGCTCGATGGATCATAGAAGTCTCATCAAAACTAACATCTTTTGAAATAATCACCTTCTTTAGCTCAGAAGTCCATAACTTGTAGCCTTTCACACCCGGTCTGTATCCAAGAAACACACACTTTAAAGCTCTCGGCTCTATATTTTCATTGTCAACTCGTTCATACGCTAAACAACTGAACGGTTTCAAATCTATGTAGTTGGCAGGCTCGTCGTGTTGGGTTTTTATGCGTTCCTCGTATCAAACTGACACGAAGAAAACTGTGGATTTCAATCCTAACTGGATGAGATACACGACAAAACTTTGTGATCAAACTGATCAATAAGTTTATCGAATCAAACCTAACTGGTTTGATACGTGCGGAAGCGATTTGGATATAAAACCCAAATATCCACAGATCTTTTCGTTTCAATTATAATAGTAATAGATTTGTTAGAGTGTTACCTGGAATGCTCGAGTTAGATCCACCCGTGATCGACCAAACGAAGATCCCTCTAGCAGGAATGAGTCCCCGATACGATGAAAAACAGCTAAGGATTAATCAAAGAACCAAAAACCGAACTGGTTTTGCTCTTGGATCGGCGCCGGTTTCAAAGGAGGAGGGAGGAGAGAATTTTCTGGTTTGTTTTTCTTGGTGGAATGAATTATGAAAACTGATAAGCCATAGGCTTATTTTATATGGAGGAATTTCCATACAACTCAGTTTCCATAATTAGTTTCATAATTATCTTTGGCAAATATTCTTTTCTTTTCCTTAAAGAAAAATAACTAGATAATTATTTGTATTATTAATTATTATCCTATTATATATTTATTTACCTAATAAATATATAATTCAATAATTAATAAACTTATATATTTATTTATCTAATAAATATATAATTACTAACAAACCTTTAACTTTGGGATTTAGTACGGAAAATGCCCAACTGATTTATAATTAACTATTATAAACCTTAATCTCTTCAAACTGGGACTATCTTATTTATTCGGTTTACAGGTCCTCACAGGTGTGACCCTCGAGTGTCTAGTAACGTTGGATGTGTAATCACTGGTTTGCCAACTTCTGCACATAATTACTAACAGACTCCCACTTGTGCAAGTTGGCAATACCGTCTTGATCACACGGACCTAAGGAGGCCCCTAGACAGGCGCTTAGGCTAACCAGGTTACAAGAACTCTTATACCCAGATAGGTGATTTAAAATTTCCATATGAAAATGACATTAATGAAACAACTGTTCATAAATTGGGTATATCTTGGCTTTTCCCTTTGCAACACGATATTTCATCTATGAGTATGAGCATGGATTAAGTCAACTCTAAATACTCATGATTCTGTTTCTCGACTATCCGACCTCTACTGATAGGTAAACGACAAAGAACTAATCAGTTCGTTTGGGCATGGCCATGCACTTCATCAGTATATTCAGTCAGTCAAGGGGCCCAGAAATATCTCTCTTCGGAGAAGAGGTGCAAATCCCATCTTGCATATCTGCATTTAACACCACGGCTTCCGCTGAATCTAGTCACGCCCTTTATAGCCACCCTGTTACGGCGTAGCGGTTGAACGCACTAAGTATCCAGCAGTCCTCATGATATCAAACCGGATACCTCAGGTGATAGGGACAACCACTGTGAGATTCTACTTATGACAAAATCCAAGAAGTAGTCTCAACCGCGGATCACGTCCGATATTCGCTACTCTATCAAATATCTGTGCAACTCCTGGTCTACAACGCTTGTAGCTGTTATTCAACCACTGATCATAACTACCCAGAGGCTCACAATGACTTTAACGCCCTAACGGGTTCCCACCACGATAAGTTGTCACGGACAAATTTCGAATGAAAGACTGGAAACTAGTCTCATTCCTGGATCATAAAACATGCAAAATATAAAAGTGATAAAGAAAATAATTTTGTATAGTCCATATTACACTCTGTAATAATAACAAAATTAATAGCATTTCTTAATTACTTTTACGGTGTCTATTCAATGTTTTACTAAAATACTGATTTAAATGAAGTATCACCTAACTTCAGTTTAAACCCTTTGATTAATGTTTACCGTATTAATCAAAGTAACAACCAAAATAATACAAGTTTTGTATCATCTGATACAATCTACTTGATTCTAGTAATCTTTGTTTTGCAAACACTTTTAAACAAAGATTAGACTTTTCTTTACCATATTCCATGAACTTGGAGACACTGGAATAACTCCTAGTTTTCCTGAATATATAAAGTTTAAACTGCAACTTCCCTTAGTTGCTGTGTAGATGAATGATTTCTACCTGAAATCAGATAAAATTTCCATTTACCAAGCTGGCAAATTTCAGGAAATTTATTCTAGTGTTTACGACACTTTTAGAAAGATAATTAATATCTTTAATAATTATTCCAACACATTTTAATTATTGATTTCTCTCGAAGTCAATTATGACCTTATTTAGTTTCAAAGACTTTGAAACTTTCGTTCTACCCTTTTGACTAAAAGATAGATTCGTATATCTTATGAATTTACATCCTTTCTGGATCATGAATTCCGAGATATATACTAAATCAATAATTTTATCTTTTATTCTTTATCATGCACTAGATAGAGAATAACCTGGGCTCCCACTAACCTATATGAAAACCAACTATTACTTAAAATTAACTATTGACTTAGTCAAAACTTGATTACTTAGTCAATTCTATTTCAAGTAATAAACACGAGAATTTTAACATTTATAAAACTTAACTGGATTATATTAAATCCTAATTCCGAAACTTGGAATTTTTCCTAGTTTTATAAATACTGATATTATCAATGATATTTGAAATAATATCCTAAATTCTTCTTAAAACATATGAGTAATAAATTTTGATCATAAAATACTTTCATAATCTTTTACTCATAAATGTTTTATTTAAAAACACATTCCTATAATTATAGTACTTCGTGTGTTTTTGACAGTTTTCATATACATTACTTCAAACTATTTTGATTGAAGCAATACTATTAGTGTAATAGGCAACATCTCGGATCTAATTTTGAATCAAGTCTAATTTGACTTATACAGATTCAAAATATCATGCATAAAGATATCAAGACAATAGTTTTAAATTTTAAAACCGATAAGAATTCAAAAAACAAAAATTCAAATTTTGGAAAGACAAGATTGTTTTAAAAATTTAAAATTGTCTTGATAATATCTAAAAGTAATCTTGCATGCTGATCCTTGCAATCTGGGCACTTCACTTTTAATGACCACCTGCAAATAAACATTTGCTTCTAGGTGTCAACACACTTGTAAACTAACAAGCGAAAGTGATAATCTGAAGCAGTCACGAATACCTGAGGTGTTTATATCTGCTTCGTAACGCTTCGGGCAGTTATGCCTTCAATGACCGACTTCATGGCACTTGAAGTATTGATTCTCGGTTATTATTCTGTTAGGCTTAACCTTTTTACCCTTGCCTTTGCCTATATCATAAACATTGGGTGCACTCAGGGTAGCTAGAACTTGGCCCTTTCCCTTACTGGTGTTCCCATGCCCACGCTTCTTCTTTACTTCACCATTCTTGACCATAAGCACATCTTTGGTCTTGGTCTCCATCCTCAACTCAATTACTTATAATCTTCAGACAGTGAGTTGAGTATCGTATTTGTTGCTAACTGCAACAAAACTGGGCGACTGAGCCTCTCTAGGTGATTAATGTGCCTCTTTATTTTCATGATCACTAACTGAGGTCCCCTTTTGCCATCTTGCACGCGTTCAGTGCTCTACTGGCATCATAACGCTCTGTGCGTGCTTGCGTCTGAAACATGTCCCTCAACTGGCGGATCATGTTATAGGCATTTGTGTTTATGAGCCTCGTACGAAAAACTGGGCTCATAGTCGCAAGCATAAGATAGCCTACGTCCAGCAAATAATCGGAATGCTTTCTATAAGCGTTCCTGACAGTGACAGTAGCTTTTGCTGGAAGGGCCTTCACCTAGAGGCTTTTCTAGGACATACTACTTTCTCTCGTGTCTGAGCACAATCATCAGACTGCGCTCCCATACGAAAAATTATACCTAGTAAGTTTGTCCTTTTCGAGAATGGAGCGAAGAGGGAGTTTATCAGTGTTGGTAATAGTGTTTGCTATCTACACATTTTAAAAACTTTGGTTTTAGTAACTGTGAAAGACTATTTCCAATAAATATCAATAAACCCTTAAATGATCAATTATTGGACTAGGATCCTAATTGCATACGCCCTGATGACCGGTGTGTTCACATCTCACCAGGACCACGTACTAACTAGGTAGGTAAGGACTTTTACCAATCATATCTAACTGACACGACTCCTAGATCTTTTCGGGACAACGGTAATTATCCGTACATGTTTCAGTCCCTCTAAGTGCTTTTTGGCCCGGTACCACCCGGTAAACTTAACAGAACCAAAACAGATCTCACCATTTTGGGACTTGGACACTTTACTCTGGCCGGTACCACCCGGAGATAATTCGCAGAGTCTTGTTAATCCCCTCCAGCTTCGGTTTGAATGCGGTCGTTCAAGGTGTGTTCACTTACAACGGCCGCGTACCTTACGCCGGAGGTGCCCCTAGATGGGTTGCACTCTGATCTATGATTTTCGGGGTTTTTAATTAATTTTGAAAAACCTTTTAGTTCCAGTATTTTTGAAAATCTATAATTTTGAAAAACTGATTGTTTAGAAGGTAACTGATGTTTAAACTAACTGTTTAAACATGCTTGCTATTTTAAAACTAACTGTTTTAAAGAGCACTTGCTAATTAAAAACTAACTGTTTTAATAAGCACACTTGCTAATCAAAACTACCTGTCTTGATAGCATATTTGTTGACCAAAACTAACTGTTTTATCAACTTGCCTTTTCATACAAAACAGTCTTATTATTGAGGTTTTAAATAAAATCTACCGTTTCAAAAAGGTTTATAAAACTGGTAATTTTAATTATAAAACCTGTCCGCTCTTGTGATTTTATCTAGTTTTTAAAAATTCTCTTATTTTAAAACATTTTGATATAATTATAAAATCACAACCACGCAGTTAATATGTCAACAACCACGCAGTTAGAGCTAACTAATTATAGGTTTGCCAACTTTTATTCCTAAGGACCAATAATGACCTATTTTTCTAAAGGATTTCTAACACCTCGCGTAGCTCCCACTGGCTCCCCGGTATCTTCGTTAGTACTCCAGAAAAGAAAATTTAGGTTTTTCTTGCGTAGCTCCCACTGGCCTTCGGCATTCTCGATGGAACTCCCAAAAAAAAAGGAAAAATAACTATCCTATGGTCATTATTACAAAGGGGTTGTAAATGGCACGCAGGCCTCCCCAAATTTAATCCAAAAGGTCTAAGTTGGCAAGCCCTATAATAGATATATACGAAAGCATATATATACTCAAGCAACCACGCATTTATATATATTAAACAATATAATAAAGCGATAAAGAAATCCTAGATCCGTTAAAAATTATCTTGTTCCGTTTATCGCAAAACTTGGTTTATAAAACAAACTGTTTATAAACCGAAACTAATATTTTAAACTGAAAACGGTTTTTACTTGAATTATAAAAATACTAAGATTTATAATCAATAAATCTATTTATAAAGCAAAACCGATTTTCTAAAATATTTGCTTTTTATCTAAAAGTTATATCAAAACCCGGTCCTCGAACAAACTGGTCGGAAAAATAAACATTGGACCGTAAAATGTGTCGTGGTTTGACCAACTGGTCAAAACATGATACTAGACTTATTTGACCAAACGGGTCAAATAACAGGTTTGATAAAACACAATTTTACTCGGGATAATTATTAACTAAAAATCCCTTAAACATAATTTTATAATATAATGTAACTAATTTATATATATAAAAATATATTATCTAAATAAAATTAATTTGGGTCAAAAAGCTTAAAACCCAATAAACCCTTTTGGGCCATAAACTTGGTCCAAAATACCATGGTTTTGGCCCATTACCAAATTGATAAGTCTGGGCCCCGAAAGATAAAAAAAATTTGAGAAACGCTTGAAACCAACCGCTACCTACGATCAACCGGGATATTATCGCCGCTCACATCGCCGTCGATCACCACCGCCTGGTGGCGATTGACCGCCGGTGCCATCACTGACCATCGCCGTCGTGGCGGCCGCTGGTGGTCGCACTCCTCTCGGCCCACCACTAACTGATGGTTCGGCCGAGCGCCGCCTTGGTGCATTAAGGGATCGGGCCATGGCTTGATTTGGGTATAGACCATGGCCAACCAAGCTGGTGGACCATGCCTTGAACTCTGATCAGGCCACGACCTAGTGTCGACTCAAGCCACGGCTTGAATTCTGATCAGGCCAAGGTCTGATGGCTGATCAAGCCATGGTCTGATGGCAAGTCAGGCCACGGCCGAGTGGCGAGTCAGGCCACGGCCGAGTGGCGAGTCAGGCCACGGCCGAGTGGCGAGTCAGGCCACGGCCGAGTGCAATCTAGGCCACGGCCTGGTGGTGGTTCGGCCACCATCTGGCGGTCCGGTCGGCTGTTGCCGCCGTACCGCCGCCTCTAGCCTCGGTCGGCGATCGGTGGGTGGTTCGGTCGGCTATCTGCCGCAGTTCCGCCACCGATTCCCACTACCCTGTGGGGTTTTTCCGTGATAGCTTTTTCGACGATAAACATAAAACGATAAAACTGAAAAGTTATAATAGATAATCATTAAATCTTTATACGGAACTGAAAAAGATTTTAAACTGATAAAAATCAAAAATTTTTCCCAAACTGATTAAAATTGAATTTTTATACGAAACGATTATCAATAAAACTTTATTCGCAAGAAACAATTTTTAACGGATCTTTAAACAGTTAAAAAGAATAAAACGAATAAACCTGTGGCTCTGATACCACTGTTGGGTTTTTATGCGTTCCTCGTATCAAACTGACACGAAGAAAACTGTGGATTTCAATCCTAACTGGATGAGATACACGACAAAACTTTGTGATCAAACTGATCAATAAGTTTATCGAATCAAACCTAACTGGTTTGATACGTGCGGAAGCGATTTGGATATAAAACCCAAATATCCACAGATCTTTTCGTTTCAATTATAATAGTAATAGATTTGTTAGAGTGTTACCTGGAATGCTCGAGTTAGATCCACCCGTGATCGACCAAACGAAGATCCCTCTAGCAGGAATGAGTCCCCGATACGATGAAAAACAGCTAAGGATTAATCAAAGAACCAAAAACCGAACTGGTTTTGCTCTTGGATCGGCGCCGGTTTCAAAGGAGGAGGGAGGAGAGAATTTTCTGGTTTGTTTTTCTTGGTGGAATGAATTATGAAAATTGATAAGCCATAGGCTTATTTTATATGGAGGAATTTCCATACAACTCAGTTTCCATAATTAGTTTCATAATTATCTTTGGCAAATATTCTTTTCTTTTCCTTAAAGAAAAATAACTAGATAATTATTTGTATTATTAATTATTATCCTATTATATATTTATTTACCTAATAAATATATAATTCAATAATTAATAAACTTATATATTTATTTATCTAATAAATATATAATTACTAACAAACCTTTAACTTTGGGATTTAGTACGGAAAATGCCCAACTGATTTATAATTAACTATTATAAACCTTAATCTCTTCAAACTGGGACTATCTTATTTATTCGGTTTACAGGTCCTCACAGGTGTGACCCTCGAGTGTCTAGTAACGTTGGATGTGTAATCACTGGTTTGCCAACTTCTGCACATAATTACTAACACGTCGGACCATAGCTCTATAGGGGTCTTCTTCTCAATGGCTCGAGAAGGCAACCGATTGATCAGAAAACAAGTAGTGGAAGCCGCCTCCGCCTAAAAGGACTTTGGTAGCTTAGAATGAGAGAGCATGCACCTAACCTTCTCGAGAATCGTGCGGTTCATCCTTTCAGCCACACCATTTTGCTGCGAAGTGTGAACCACCATGCGGTGTCGAGTAATTCCTTCCTTTCGACAGTAGGCATTGAAATCCTCCGAGCAAAACTCAAGACCTTTGTCGATGCGCTAGTACTTTACCTCTCTACCTGACTGCTTTTCAATTATCACCTTCCAATATCTAAAAATAGAGAATATGTCTCCTTTATGCTTTAGAAAGAACGACCATACCTTTCTTGAAAAGTCATCAATGATCGTAAGCATATAAGAAGCTCCACCTATGGAAGTAACCCTAGCCGTTCCCCTTAAATCTGAGTGGATGTAGTCGAGTGGCCCTTTTGTCGTGTGCTTGCCACTCATAAATCTCCCTCGTTTCTGCTTGCCATAAACACACTCTTCACAGAACTCTAGCTCAACAACTTTATCACCTCCAAGAAGCCCTCTTCGACTCAATTCAGACATGCCATGAAAACTCATATGGCCGAGTTGAAGATGCCATAAACGCGACTGATCTGTATCCAAAGAACCTTTTTAAATAACCGCTTTATCGTCGGTAACTGTCTGACCATCCAGAAGTAAAGGTTTGAGGCCATACAATATGCCTTCAAAATATTTTTGACGCCTTTAAATACCCGGAGAACCAGGAACGTGCTTACCCTTTGTGGCCGCATTTTCCTTCTCTTTGTTCTTCAACTTGTAACATTCTTCAATTACATGTCCTTTCTTGTGACAGTAATTGCAGAATTTTCGTTTTACTTTTGACCTGGATCTAGCTATACCAGAGGAAGAAGAGCCTCTGTCGAACGACCGTCCTCTCACAAGGTTGCAAAACTCGCTACTCGTTCCCATATCGACCGACCCCCTTGTAGCGAGTACTCGGGGAGTACTCGGGGAGTACTCGGGGAGTACTCGGATTGGATTTTTATATATACATTTTATATTTTATAATTATATATATAATTATCCAAAATATATGTCTAAAAACACTAACATAATTCCAAAATATATGTTTAAACACACCAACATAATTCCAAAATATATGTTTAAACACACCAACATAATTCCAAAATAAATGTTTAAACACACCAACATAATTGTCTTAATTATCCAAAATACATGTTTAAACACACCAACAAAAAAAAGTTCAATTTGGGTGCGATTTGAGGTTGGATTTGAGGGTGCGATTTCAATTTTAGCTTCTGGATGTTCGATTTGGGTTAGAGAGGGTGTTCGATTTCATGAATTGAGTGTGCGTTTTGGATGTGGCTGCTGGAATAAAAGAGGACCCGATTTTTTTGATAAAACCTAAGCTTTTTACCCTTTGACCGTGTTTGACCGAGTTGGTCGGGTTGGTCGAGTAATCGCCGAGTTGGCCGAGTAAATCCCGAGTTGGGCCGAGTAGCCGGCTAGCCGAGGAATATGGCCGAGTCTGATGAAATCGCCACGATAGGTGTCCAAGGGCCGAGTACTAATCCGAGTTTTACAACCATGCGACTATATATAATCTTGTCACGAAAATGGCTGTAAGAGTCAAGTAACGATGACAACAAAAATAAAGCCAAGTCATCATTTTCATATTTTACGTCCATATTCTCCAGGTTGCAAACCAACTCTTTGAATGTGGACAGATGACTTGATAACGAGCTACCTTCCGCCATTTTGAGATTGAACAAGTGTTGCTTAAAATTTAGCTTGTTTGGTAGACTCTTTGTCATTAAGAGTTGTTCCAACTTTAACCATATCGCCGCCATCGAAGTTTCCTTCAACACGTCTTGCCGTACATCATGAGAGAGATGTAAACGGATTTGAGAGTGCCTTCAAATCCTTATTTTTCTTGTCCTCGGGAGACAAACTCCCCGACATTTTATCGATGCCCAAAAGGGCATTGTCAAGTTCTAACTAGATTAGAACATCTCTCATATGCATTTGCCATAGTGGAAATCGAGTATTCTGATCAAGCTTTGGAATATTGAACTTCGTCGAAGCCATGACCTTAACGGACGATAAATATTTCCGACCAGAATAATACACAAACTCGGAGGCTCTGATACCAATTGTCGTAAAACGTAACGAGAAAAGTCTCAGAACGAACCCAAAATCAATATTCCAAATTAGAAACGTATTGGTTTAAGCGGAAACTGGAATTTATTTATCGAAAACTTTAACGGACGAATAATCCAACAATCTGGAAAAATACAACGATGCAAGTGCAGAAAAATAAAAGAGAAAGACGACATCGATTTACGTGGAAACCCAAAACGGGAAAAACCACGGGCGGAGGAGACCATCGAGAAGTTCACAATCAAGATACGAAGTACAACGCTTGGAAATGGAGATTAGAATGAAGATTTTAACTGAAGCCTACATCTAAATGTGGTAATCTATCTCTACATCTAAAGTGTATATATTATAGAGAGAAAAGATATACTTGGTTGTATTATGAAGTTATATTTTCTGCAACCTATCTCTACATATTTATACATAAACGAGAGTGTGTGAAAAGCATGCATGTGTTGGTAGGTGGCTTCAATAATTCAAATATGGCAACCCCATTTCACATGAGTAGAAAACAATGTCAATTATGCTGCAGTAACTTTTTAATTCCATCAGCATGCTAAATTTCCATAGCCTCCATAGCTTCCTATTTACATTTTGATTTTATAAACCATGCAAGCTACCATCCAAGGGCGGATGTAGCCTGTTAATAGGGGGGGGGGGAGGACAGGCCCCTACTTGAAAAAAAATTCTTTGTTTGTGAAAGGTTAATTCTTTTGAAAAACCATCAGCTTACAAAGATCCCCCAGCAAAATTTTATTGGGACCCTACACAAAACTCTAGCCAACTAACATAAGGTCACTTCATGAAATGAAAAACTTGAGGGCCCGCCACTATTACATGGGTTTACTCCTTGAATTTGATATTTTTAATATTTTAATAATATTAATTTAAAATCAATTTTATGTTGTCTACACATTCAAAACTTAAATGTTAATACTTATATTTTTAGTAATCAATCTTCAAATAGTTTAATAAAATAAATATATCAATCAATTCTCTACTTTTTCTTACAAGTAATAAGTAACCTTTAACCATAATTGTAATACTTGCAATTTTAAGTAAAATTATAAAAATAATTGTAATAAATAATTTTTAATATTAGTTAATTTACATATTTAATTTTATTTTAGAGTAAATGACAGATTTGGTCCCTGTGGTTTGGTGGTTTTATGAATTTGGTCCCTAAACTTCAGTAATTACGGATTTGGTCCCTGTGGTTTGCAAATTCTTTTGGATTTGGTCCTTGTGGTTTGCAAATTCTATTGGATTTGGTCTTTACGGTTTGCAAATTCTATTGGTTTTGGTCCCTGCCTATTTGCACTACCAGGGACCAAATCCAAAAGAATTTGAAACCACAGGACCAAATCCATAGTTACTAAAGTTTAGGGACCAAATCCATAAAAACCACCAAACCACAGGGACCAAATCCGTAATTTACTCTTATTTTAAGATATTTTATTAATTGTTATAAATGAAATCTTATAGTTGTATGTTATATAAATCATGAACCATAATTGGGAATGAAAGTTTATAAAATGAATAGGAAAGGGAAAATTAATTTGGTAGAGTCATGAACCTCGGAAGAAGTTCATGATTGCTAGGGGTGTAAACGAGCTGAGTTGAGCTGAGTATCAAGTAGCTCGACTCGACTCGTTAGTATGTCGAGTCGATTTCCATCCGAGTCGAGTTTTGACCTAGTTTATTCGAGTCGAGTTTTGATCGAGTCGAGTTTTGATCGAGTCGAATTTTGACCAATTTCGAGTCGAGCCTATTCGAGTAGAGAGAAAGAGGGTCGCCGACATGGCTTCATGGACATTGAAGTTGTCGGAGATGAAAAGAGGAAAGATCAGATAGAGGTGTGTTGGGAACCTATGCTCAAAGAGAGAAGAAGAAGAAATGAGAGATAGATTATAAATTAAGGTTTATGTCTTTCAAGTTAAGAAAAAATAAAAATAATTAATTTTTTCTAAAGTTTATAAAGTCCTCCTTTTTACTTTGACACGACACATGCGAACTTTCAAATTTTCATTTCAATTTCAAATTAAATTAATTTTTTATAGTTAATAAATACAATAATATTAAATATATATGCGTATATGTGTGTGTGTTTATATGTATAAATCAATTCGAGTATCTCACGATCTTATCGAGTCGAGTATTAGGCAGCTCGACTCGACTCGTTAGTATATCGAGTCGAATTTTGACCGAGTTTATTTGAGTCGAGTTTTAATTGAGTTTTGACCGAGTCGATCTCGAGTAGCTCGCGAGTTGTCTCGACCCATTTACACTCCTAATGATTGCGGATGCTCTTAGTAGTTGAGTTGCATTTGACCCAATAAAAGTATTTTAGGCTACATGTATAGTTTCCTATTAAAGTCTAGTGTTTGACTAGCCCATTAATAAAAAATTGTTTAAAATCAACTAAAACGTTAAAAAAGCTCTTGAAATCAACTAAAAAATCGAAAAACTCTCTTGAAATCGACAAAAAAAATCAAAAAACTTTTAAAATCAAGCAAAAAACCTAAATAATCCCTTGAAAAACGGTTGATATAGGGGGAAAAATACATCGAACAACTTTACAAGCATGACATACCTTAAAGGTGCCCCCACTATGAAGAATTCCTGGATCCGCCACTGCCACCGTCCATTAATTTTCTTCTTTTCATAATTGGATTTTCAAATCACAGTTCACAACACCATGTGGCATATACAGTCTAAATAATCTTGATCTTGTATTATTCAGACATAATATGAGCCGAATAGGACACATGGCGGACTCTCGTCCTCAAGTTTGCAATCAAGTTTGTGTTTCCAATTGAACCTGCCCTATATGTATATATAATGTATAAATAAGATCTTCTTCATCAAAATTATAAGACCAAAATTAGGGTTTTTCATTAGGGTTTTTGATCAAATTAAGGTTCTTCATTAGGGTTTTTGTTTAAATTAGGGTTCTTCATTAGGGATTTTGCTCAATTAGGGTTTTTGTTCAATTAGGGTTCTTGATTTGGAGATGAAGATGATGATTGGGTTTATAACCCTTCACCGCCGGCAATCACCATCCGACGTCGACGACCACAACCACCATCCGCCACCGCCAACCGCAACCACCTGCTACTGCTACCACCAACGACCGCTACCATTTACCGCCGTAGACCACCACACACCATCATCTGCTGTGGCTACCTCCATGATGCCGCCACCGACCGCTGCAACTACCACTGTCAACCACCACCCCTGCACCACCTTCATAGTTGTACTCCGCCGACCTGCAACCCAATTACTCCGGCGATTCTTCCAGATGCGACATTCTTCCTAATCGACTTGCAACCTAATTACCCAGATGCAACATACGAACACACGAACTAAGAAAATCAGTAAGTATTTAAAAGAACACACGAACTAAGAAAAACATATATGATTCATGTACAAAACCATATATGAATATATGATTCACTTGACTTTGCTCGGCTAAAGTCGCCCGCGTGGCTCTTTTCACAAAATCTGATATCTGCCATTAGTCTTTTGCCATTATTTTTGTCTTTATGGAGTCTTTCATTTACTATGGTGTCTATCCAAAAGTCTTTTGGGAGTTTTTCTCTTGAAGGGTCTCTATCTTTTGGGTTATATATGGAGTCTTGTTCTTTGTAAGGGATCATCCATATGATAATAAATAAAATTGAGTTGAGCAGGCTGTTCTATAAGAAATTGTTGGCCTCCTTTGATAGCTGTTCTATCATTGGTATCAGAGCAGACCCTGATGTGGTGTATGGTGCGTATTACCAACGCTCAAATAATGGAAAAATATGAAGAGGCTTCCCGACGGTTGGATGGCCATGATGAGGCACTGAAGCAAATTCAGGTAAGCATAGAAGAACTCAAGGTTCAGAATGTTGAACTATCTCAGGGAATCAAACTTCTTCTAGCATCCCAAGGGAAGAAGATAACCCCAGAACCAGACCCTTCATCAGGTTTTGTTAATGATATGAGGGGGATGATAAGGGTGATTCAAGCAAAATTAACAACAAACAAGGATACCAATTGGTCAATCGTATGACCAAATTAGAATTTCCTTCGTTTGATGGTGAGTCCTTCAAGGACTGGTACTACAAATGCAATCGGTTCTTTGAACTTGATAATACTCTAGAGAACATGAAGATTCGGCTGGTTTCAATTCATTTGAAGGGTAGGGCACTTCAGTGGCATCAAGGGTTCATGTCGGAGATGGAAGGGAAAACACTGGACTGGGAGAAATACTTAGCTGAACTTAGAGATCAATTTGTAGAAGGAATCGTCTTCAAACCGCTGATCGAACTCAGGAATCTGAAGCTCACCACCACAGTAAGTGAGTATAATTCCAAGTTCAATGCTTTGAGAAACCAAGTGGCTGTACCTCCTGATATATTATTGGATCTTTATATCGGTGGTCTCACTAATGAGATTATGCACACCGTTCAATTGATGGACCCAAAGACATTGAATCAAGCTATGAAATTAGCTAGAATTCAAGAGGGAGCGTATTATGCACTTTGGGGCCTGGAACCTCCTAAACCCCCTGAACCTCCGATTAATAATTTCCTAGATCCATCAAATTTCATTCAAAATAGCCGAACTTCCACTACTACCAATTCCCC
This sequence comes from Centaurea solstitialis, assembly GCA_030169165.1. Classification (NCBI taxonomy): domain Eukaryota; kingdom Viridiplantae; phylum Streptophyta; class Magnoliopsida; order Asterales; family Asteraceae; genus Centaurea; species Centaurea solstitialis. The sequence continues at coordinate 56,182,634 of CM058042.1, read as the reverse complement.
TGCACCAACCTCCTTACCTTCTCCAAAATTCCTACCATCCCCATTGCTAAGCCAGTCCTCCTCGTTCACTTCCGACTATAGAAAACCCCCTAGTTTCCAACCAGCGCGAAGATCTTTTTCCAAACCTGTTTACTCTTCTAGTTCGAACCAATCCGCCCATAATAAAAATGCCATTAGACAATTAACCAAGAAAGAATATGATGAAAAGCGCCGAAACAACCAGTGTTTCTTTTGCAATGAACGATATGTCCCACGTCATAAGTGCAAAAACAGCAAGTTGTATATGCTGTTATGTCCAGATGTTCCGGAGGAAATGGTTGAAAAACAGAGGATTGGATGGATTGGAAGGGCTAGAGGGTTTTGAAAACCCCAACCCTGATGGAGAGTCTGATGCAACCATGTCTATACATGCACTTTTGGGATCCTCTGGGATGCAGACCCTACAAGTGAAGGGTATGATAAAAAAGCAAGAAGTAAACATGTTAGTCGACAGTGGCAGTACAAACAATTTCATCGACTTAATGCTTGCCAAAAAGTTGGGTATTAAGTTGACTCCAATTCGCACCAGGAAGGTTTCGGTTGCTGATGGGTTCGTGTTATCTGTCCATTTCATGTGTAAATCAATTCGGTGGTCAATTCAAGGAGTTCCGTTCGTGGATAATTTTTTGGTTATATCGTTAGAGGGTTATGGTGTTGTGTTAGGCATTCAGTGGTTGTCATCACTCGGTGACATTAAATGCAATTTCCAACAGCTTGTCATGGAATTTACTTGGTTGGGCAAGTGGGTAAAGTTGAAGGGTATGTCCAACGACAGAAAATCACAGTCGGTAATAGGGCGGGGTAACACTAAGTGGCACGAGGACCAAGCGTATCTACTGGATTCAGCTGAAAGATGTGCCCAATTATGGTCAACCAATGTGTCATTTGACCGGACCAGCAACTTAGATTCTTCAAAAAAAGAAGAACTTAATCGGTTGCTAACGGAATTTGAAGAAGTGTTCAATCTACCAAAGAAGCTGCCACCGAAAAGAAGTCACGACCACAGCATAACCTTGAAGCAGGGAAGTAATCCTGTCAATCTCAGAGCTTATCGTTATGGGGCTTTACACAAAAACATCATCGAGGAGCTTGTGCAAGACATGCTCCACAGTGGCGTTATCGGACCCAGTCATAGTGAATTCGCATCTCCGGTAGTTTTGGTTAAGAAAAAGACGGGTCTTGGCGGTTTTGCGTTGACTACCGTAAACTGAATCAATTGATAGTTAAAGATCAATTCCCTATTCCCATCGTAGAAGAATTGATAGATGAACTACATGGGAGTCGTTACTTCTCGAAGTTGGATCTAAGGAGCGGCTACCACCAGATCCGAATGAGGGAAACGGATATCGGTAAGACAGCATTCCGCATGCATGAGGGTCTATACGAGTTTGTGGTCATGCCATTTGGCCTCTCGAATGCGCCTGCAACTTTTCAAGGCCTAATGAACTCAATTTTTAGGCCTTATTTAAGAAAGTTTGTTTTGGTCTTCTTTGATGACATTTTAGTTTACAGTCAAACTTGGGAAAAACATGTGTTGCATCTGCGGTTGGTATTGCAAACCTTGCGACAACAATCATTGTATGCCAAGGCATCAAAATGCACCTTTGGCAGTGGGCAAGTAAACTACTTGGGGCACGTAATCAACGGCGAACGAGTTACGGCTGACCCAAAGAAGGTGGAAGATATGATTAGTTGGCCGAAGCCCACATCTCTTAAAGAGTTACGGGGATTTTTTGATCTTATGGGTTATTACCGTCGCTTTGTTAAAGACTACGGTAAGATTGCAAAACCCTTGACAGATTTGTTAAAGAAAGGAGCATTCGGCTGGAATTCTCAAGCAGAACATGCTTTTAGCGAATTAAAAAGATCATTGACCCAGACCCCAGTTCTTGCATTTCCAAATTTTTCCGAACCCTTCACGATTGAAACTGATGCATCAGGGGTAGGGGTAGGTGATGTGCTTACTCAAAACAAACACCCAATTGCTTATTTTAGCAAAGCTTTGGGTCCCAGACACATGCGGTTAGCCACTTATGAACGAGAACTATTGGCAATAGTAGCGGCGATAGATCGTTGGAGGGGATATGTGATGGGACGACTGTTTGTTATTAAAACGGATCATCAAGCTTTAAAGCACATCTTGGATCAAAAAGAATGCAATCCAACACTACAGAAGTGGCTCAACAAACTCATTGGTCTTGAATATACGGTCATCTATCAAAAAGGGAGTGAAAATTTGGTGGCCGATGCATTATCTAGAAGACCGCATGAGAATTCTTTATCAAGTTGTCTAGCAATTTCAAGTGTTTTCACCAGCTTGCCAGAGAAAATACGGGAAAGTGTTATTGCCAACGGGAATTCAAAGGGCTGATCGATGTTCTAAAGAATGACCCGGCCTACTCTGAAAAATTCTCACTCGAAAATGGTTGCTTGTTAAGAAAGGGAAGAATGGTGGTGGGCGATAACGATGATTTGAGACGAGAACTGATCGAATTTTTTCATGCTAGTGCTTTGGGCGGTCATTCGGGAGTCCATGCTACTAAGCAAAGGTTAGCACGATCAGTTTATTGGAAAGGTATGCAGGCACAAGTTCGTAACTTCGTAAGAAGTTGTCACGTATGTCAACAGAGTAAATATGAGACAGCAGCATCCTCGGGTCTGCTACAACCAATCGAGATCCCTGATAGATTTTGGTCGGTGGTGTCAATGGACTTTGTGGAAGGACTGCCAAAATCAGGGGGATACACGACCATTCTCGTGGTTGTTGACAAGCTGAGCAAATTTGCCCATTTCCTTGCTCTTAAACATCCTTATACAGTTGCAACTATATCCCAGCTCTTTTTGGATAACATAACGAAACTTTATGGTATGCCTGATAAGATAATTTCAGACCGTGATCCGTTGTTCTTGAGCAATTTTTGGAAGGAATTATTCCGAGTTCACAAGACCAGGTTGGCACACTCAACAGCCTATCATCCTCAATCTGATGGACAAACCGAAATGCTCAACCGTTGTCTTGAAACTTACTTGAGATGTTTCACTTTGGAAGCACCCACCACTTGGGCTAAATGGCTCCCCTTAGCCCAGTTGTGGTACAATACCTCGCACCACTCAAGCCTCAAAATGTCACCGTACCAAGCTTGGGAACCGATAAGAGATTTTTAATCAAGGATGGTGAAACAAGTATGTTAGGTAAGTAAAGGGGTGGATATGGGGGAGGGAGAGGGAGGGTGGTATGTCCAACACCGGTGGTTTGCATTTTGGAACCATTGCCTACAGGAATAGATTTTGTGCCATTATTAACATAAGACTTTAAGATACCTGCCGAGTGAGTCATGTGATTTGTTGCGCCGGTGTCCATGTACCAATTCTGATAAGGATTCAATGTCATAGTGTGGAGAGCTTGCTCAATGTTTGTAGGAGTATACGCTGCATAATTTGCTGATGGACAAAATCCAAGAATACCCGGATTTTGACCTGGAGGGCGCAACTTAGGCATAGTCGGGTATGGACACGGTGGAGCCGCCCATGAAGGATGAGAGTAGCCCCATGGCTGGTAAGGCCAGGGCTGCTGTGGAGGGTACCTAGGACCAGTGGAGTTGTTTCCCGGGACATAAAAGTTGTTGCGTCCGCGACCCCTACCTCGGCCGCGGTGACGTCCTCCCCGAACGCGTCCTCGGTACGAATCAGCACCTCGCTGATTGAACCTGTTGGAGATATCAGCAGGCTGTTCCGGGGCTGCAGCGGTGGGCTGAACCACATCAGCATGGATAGCAGCAGTAGGCTGTTGTTGTGCTTTGCGGGACTCTTCCATGAGTAAGGCGGTACGGGCAGCCCGTAAAAGAGGGCAGAACGTCCTTCTGTTGAAGGGTAGTAGCGAGATTATCATATTCACTGGATAGACCGGAAATCAATTGAAGAACCAAGGATTGATCTGTGATAGGAGCATCAACATTAGATAACTGGTCAGAAAGCAATTTCAATTCTCTACAATAAGCGGTAGCATCCGGAAACGCCGCTAGTTTCGTGTTAGAGAATTTTTGTTGAAGGTAGATGGCCCTAGTAGGTTTGTTATCAACGAAAATGCCTTGTAGAGCTTGCCACGCTTTATGAGCGGTATTATCGGGATGGAGAATAGTGGTCAACAAATCAGTTGTGATGGTGCTGTAAATCCATTGTAACACAATGGCATCGAGACAAAGCCATTCTTCATCATGTTCCGAAGGGGCGGCATCCGGCGGGATTATGTGATCGAGCACCTTACAAACAGTGCATTGGACCTTAAATAGGGCAACCCAATTGTTGTAATTTCTTTCTTCGGTACCTAGAACGAGAGGAATGTGATTTTTGATGTTGGTAATGGTGGTGGCAGGATGGATTCGATAGATGGGAGGGGAGGGGGGTTTGCTGTCGTCGCCGGCCATGGAGAGGAGCAGTGAGAGTATTGAGAGTAGTGAGAGGCTGTGAAATCGATTGAATCAGAAGGTGCTTGAAATCGATTGGAAGAAAACTAATCAGAAGACCGATCAATTTTGAAATCGCCGATCAGAAGTGAAATCGATCAGAATCAGAAGTGAAATCGATTGAATCAGAAATCAGAAGTGAAATCGATTGATTAAATTGGAGATGAGAGGAAGAGTCGATCAATTGAATGATCAATTGAATAGGAGAAGAGAGGAGTCGATCAGCTCTGATACCAAGAAAAGGTATGACTGAATGCGTGACTTTCCCTTCTCTTGTATTGCTATATATAAATATGGATGTTACAAAATAGTCCCTTGGACTATACAAAGAGAACCAACTAACTACCTTGAACTATACAAAGAATACCTTCTAGTCTAATAGTTATTTGGTCAAGCACCCCTGATTACATTCACTACCATCCTAAAGATTCGTCGAATCAAGCGGTCGATTCTGTCTTAAGGGAAAGAGAAGTTGCTGTCCAATTACTTAAATCAAATCTGGGTAAGGCTCAAGAACGTATGAAAGCTCAAGCCGACAAGCACTGTAGCGAAAAGTACTATGAGGTGGGAGATTAGGTATATTTGAAGTTGCAGCCCTATCGGAAACATTCTGTGAATAGAAGAGCTTTCCATAAGTTGGCTGCAAAGTATTATGGACCCTATGAAATCACGAAGAAGGTGGGAACCGTCGCTTACCAGTTGAAGTTACCCCAGAAACGAGAATACATAATGTGTTCCATGTATCCCTCCTAAAGAAACGACTGGGTGACCACTTAGTCTCAAGTGTGATGCCCCCTGTCTCAGATGCGGGTGAGTTCCATCTTATACCTCTGAAGGTCATTGACAAACGAATGGTGAAGAAAAAAAATCGCCTTTCATCCGAGGTCTTGGTACAATGGAGTAATGATAGCGAAAAACCGTGCGTGCCACTATGTGGTCACAATTTCACCACAATGAGGATGCAAGTATACACCGACAAAGGGATCGCTATAAGTAATAAAGTGATAGTATACCAAATGTTCGTTTCCACAGGGACTGAGATTTTATAGAAAACTTGAGACTTTCATGAACTTCTAGTGCTTGGCGGGTTTTGATGTAAAAATGGGTTTGATGGTGAAAATGCTAAAAATGACGACTTTTGACTTATAAAGAAGAAAGAGGGTGTGGATGTAAGTTTTTACTTTAAAACATAGTATAACACGAGTTTAGAAACTTCACGTTATGGGGATATTTATAAAAACACAAATCTCTCGAAACTACGTTTTTACAAAACATACCGTGAAGTTGCTACGAAGTCGTCGTTATTCCAAATCGTAAGATTACCGGTTTTTATAAGTAGATTAAAATAAATCTTGTTCCACCGAGTATGGGGATTTATACCCAAGTCTCCTTGTGATATAAATCCCGACCAGCTTACTGAACCTTAACAAACCATGCAGAACCCGCATCTCTGCGTGATTATCAAAGGCCCTCTCGAGCTCTTTGTGCATTATCCAAACCGTATTTCGGACCCGCCCATCTCTGGATCTGAGGTCTAACACGACACATCAAAATGGCCGGTTTATCAGTATCGAAATTATGTATCGGTTCAAATAACTAATCTTAATATTTGGAAATAACGACAACACCCAAGTGCTGTCTACGCAGTTTTAAAATAAACTCACACCCACACCCATTAAAGGGTTTAGCCTAAAATAAAAGACATAACAAGATTAGATTTATAAACTAACTTCATGATAATTAAATACGGAATAAAAAGGTACAGTACGAGAAATAGAATAAAGCAGTTAATAATTATAACTAGAAAGCATATAAAGAGTTAACTAAATTTAAGCAGTAAATAAAAAGCAGAGAAAAGAAAGACTGATGAACTCCCAAGTTGGAGCCTCGGGAGCGAAAAAAGAAAGAAAGAAAAAGAAGCTGTAGCAAAAGCTTCTGGTGTAATTTTCAATTGTGTGGAGGAGGCTCTTATAAATAAACACATGACCCATGGATATTATCCATGGGTATTCTTGCCAACCAATAAGAACCCTTCCATATGGCTTCATCAATCATTCTTTCAAGTTTTCTTCACATGGCCTAGTGGGCCAAGTTGCAGCCTTATCGTCTCTTTTATCCTCCAAAAGCCAAGTAACAAATGTTCCCCTCAGTGGTGACACAGAGGGGACTGCTGTGTAGTCGTTTCTGAATCTCGAGCTTCTGGAGAGCTTTTTGGACTGCTTTCGGGCTTTGGACTGATTTGCTGAGTTTTGAGGCCGTTATTCATCAAACTTGATCTTTTGTGTTTATTAAAACCTTTTCAAAACATTTTAGTCCAAAGAGAAAGAAAGAGAACAAAGTGGGTATAAAAATATATATAAAACGAGGTTTTTTAACACTAAATAACTCTCAAATTAGAGAGTTATCAAGTAACACACAGGTTGAGGACAGTACGTGGGAAGATGTTTCTGACTTACAAAAGAGGTTCCCTGGTTTTGACATTTGGGGTTCTTACAATCCTTGAGGTCAAGGATTCTTTCAGAGGATGGAGTATTGATATCTGCCATTAGTAATTGCCATTATTTTTGTCTTTATGGAGTCTTTCATTTACTATGGTGTCTTTCCAAAAGTCTTCTAGGAGTTTTTCTCTTGAAGGGTCTCTATCTTTTGGGTTATATATGGAGTCTTATTCTTTGTAAGGGATCATCCATATGATAATAAATAAAATTGAGTTGAGCAGGCTGTTCTATAAGAAATTGGTGGCCTCCTTTGATAGCTGTTCTATCAAAATCATATATGATTTTGTTGTGTTCTTTTTAAATAGATATTGTTCTCGTTTGAACCCGACTCTCTCTCTCTCTCTCTCTCTCTCTCTCTCTATATATATATATATATATATATCAGTTTAGATATCTATCTAATGAAGCCAAATTAGGACCATCCTAACAAAGAAGGATATGTAATGTAATGCATATTGCCAATTTATGCACTTCTGGGACATTGGTCGTTTTATGTCGCTCCTGCTTACAAGTATTTTGTGTTAAAGATTCATGAATTTGACCTCTACAGGGTCTGAAAAATGCCATTATCGAAGGAGATGTGGTTGGTGGAACATGTGTTAACCGTGGGTGTGTTCCGTCAAAGGCACTTCTTGCTGTAAGTGGTCGAATGAGGGAGCTCCAGAACGAACACTGTTAAAAATAATCATCATATAAATCAAGAT
>CM058042.1:56152455-56174907 GCA_030169165.1 Centaurea solstitialis | reverse complement strand
GTGACAACTTATCATTGTGGGAACATGATAAGGTGTTAAAGTCATTGTGAACTTTTAGGTAGTTATGATCAGTTGCTGAATAACAGCTACAAGCGTTGTAGACTAAAAGTTGCACAGATATTTGATAGAGCAACAAATATCGGACGTGATCCGCAGTTGAGATTACTTCTTGGATTTAGTCATAAGTAAGTCTCACAGTGGTTGTCCCTATCACCTGAGGTATCTGATTTGATATCGTGAGGACTGCTGAACACTTAGTGCACTCAACCGCTACGCCGTAACAGGGTAGCCATAAAGGGCGTAACTAGATTCAGCGGAAGCCGTGGTATTAAAGGCAGATATGCAAGATGGGATTTGCACCTCTTCTTTGAAGAGAGATATTTTTGGGCCCATCTTGACTGACTGAATATTCTGATGAAGTGCATGGCCATGCCCAAACGAACTGATTAGTTCTTTGTCGTTTACCTATCAGTAAAAGTCGGATAGTCAAGAAAACGGAATCTTGAGTATTTAGAGTTGACACTTTCCAAGCTCATACTCACAGATGAAATATCGTGATGCAAAGGGAAAAGCCAAGGTATACCCAATCAATGAACAGTAGTTTCATAGATACTATTTCCTTACGGAATGTTTATATCACCAGTCTGGGTATAAGAGTTCTTGTAACCTGGTCAGCCTAAGTGCCTGTCTAGGGGCCTCCTTAGGTCCGTGTAATCAAGGCGGTATTGCCAACTTGCACAAGTGGGAGTCTGTTAGGAATTATGTGCAGAGTTGACAAACCAAGTAATTACACATCCAATGTTACAAGACACTTGAGGGTCACACCTGTGAGGACCTATAAATCGAATAAGTTAAATGAAATCCGGAAATGGAGAGTTAGGATTTATAATAGTGAATTATAAATCAATTGGGTATTTTCAGTCAGAAATCCCAAAGTTGGAGGGTTATTAATTAATTAGATACATTATATATTTATTTGATAAAATAAATATATAATAGTTAATTAATAAGTAAATATATATATATATATATTAGATAAATATTATATATAATTATCATAAGCAAATTCTCTTCCAGTAATTAAAAGGGAAAAAGATTTGAGATAATTACAATATGGAAACTGGATCCTATTCAAACTGTATTTTTCCTCCATATAAATAAGGCTTATGGGTTAAGGAAAAATTAAGCCTTCAACCAACTAAAAATCAGTTTCCAGTTCTCTCTCTCTCTCTCCCCAATCGGCGCCGCCACCCCTCCCTCGGATTCCAGCTTCGGTTTTCCAGTCTTCGGGTTTTTCATTCGGTTCAGCTAGAGGAACATTCGTTGGTTGATCACCGGTGGACTAATTCTCAAGCAATCCAGGTAAACCATCGAAACCGTATATGAATAATTGAACTAAATTGATTAAAGATCTGTAAGCCTTTAGGGTTTTTAGCTTAAACGCTTCCGCATTAAAATCAAATCAGTGTGTGTTTGATAGCATAGGCTTTTATCAGTTTGGATATTAAACCTATGGGATTTATCGAACCAGTGAGGTTTCGAGATCCACGATGATCCTTGAGTCAGCTTGACCCGAGGGATCCCACAAAAACCCAACAGATTCAACCGATGAATCATCGATTTTTCATGTTTAGGAAACATATTTCACGGGGAGTGAGGTTATAACACTTCTATAGACTACTAGCGCCGGTAGCCCTACCCAAGAAGTTATCCTTGAGAGAAATGAGGGGTGAAGGGTCTCAATCAAAGAGTGGGGGAGATAACTCATCCGGTTGGGTTATTCTCATAGTGTTAGAGCGGAAAAATGGAATATGAGAGCTTGGTTAGAAGTGAGGAAGATTAAAAGAATTGGAGGGTGTGAGAACAGAGTTAAAAGAAAATTAAAACTCTGCACCAACCATTTCTAAGCCGGGCATCCACATAATCTATCGGTTCACGTTCTTTGGTGACTGATATTGAATTAAGGCAAAGCCCAATGCCGACTCTCGATTAAACCCCACCAGCTACTCATTTTCTTCTCAACAAGAAAATGTTTCAATTTAGCACGGGGACGCAGCATATAATCTATCAGATTTTCATTTGGAAAGTCGATATTGAAAAAGAAGGAAGCTGCCCTGCCTTCGAACTTCATTTCTTGCACATCGAGTCAGTGAATATGTTTTTCACTATGTTGAGCCTTTTAAAGCATTTTATGCTAATTCTTTCAACACTTTGCACACAAGGAATTTGTTTCTTTGTCGGAACATTCATAGAAATACACCGGTGTTTCGATGATTGAATGGAAGTCCTGGGGGTGAACATCAATAAAGCCCTTTCTACAGTACATCCGTTGTACTAAGTGGCTCTGTGCTACTTACAGGCATTTTAACTGTTTCATGTGTTGATTCAGGGTTACCACTCTATGTCTGAATTTGAAAAGATTCGGATATTTTTTTTGGAATTGACGGATGGTTTACATTTTTGGATGGTGGTTCGGGAGGTATTCTTATCATAAACGGATGGTGACTGATCAGACTATTTCTAAAGAATTGGTTGATATGTGGTTTGAAGATTAATCATTTCTACATGTTGATTTGATGATAAAATCGTTTTTCATCAAATAGGGGGAGAAAGAAAGAGAAATGATTATTTGATCAATACTTGTGATGTTTGTATTTGGTGAAATGTTCAAAGAAATGTTCAAATTTGGTGAAGGTTTTGGTTATTCAAGATTGAAGAAAGTTGGTTATTCAAAGCATTTGAAGGGAGTTGTTCAAATTTTAAGTTGAGTTTTGAAGATATTCTGCGAATAGTTGGAAGGTCAAGATAAAAAGTTTTTCAAGATGATCAAGTTGTCAAAGTTTCGATTATTTGAAGACTTTGGAGAAATGTCAAGTGGAGACTGAAGATTTCAAAGATGTTGTTTCTAGATGATGATAAAAAGTTTGGAGTTTGATTTCATATGAAGATAATTGAGAATGTCTGGAGTTTGATACTTAGGTGGTTAACAGTTGGGAAATTCTTATTCGAGCTGAGTTTATTGAAGTTTGATACTTCAAAAAGAGATAATTCAATTTTGCAGAAAAAGGGAAGATTGTTTTACTTTGAAAAGGTTGAGAAATTTTCTGAAGAAGGTTGATGATTTTTAAAGTCAAGAGGTTCTCAAGTTGAAGTCAAGTTGGTTACTTGCTATTCGTAAAGATTTCTGATGCAGACAAGTTTTGTTCTTTGCTGGTTCAGATAAAGTGAAGTTTGTGAAGATTGTTTTTGTTTACAAGTTTTTTTTGTATAGTTGGTTATTTCCAACTTGAATACAAAGGGGGAGATTGTTAGGGTGAAAATGAAATTGTATTCAAGTTGAGTTTGTATTTGTATTTTGTGTAAAGTTGAGGGGTGTTTTGTGTAAATACCCTTGGGGTATAAAAGGCTTTGTAAGAGTTAGATTTAGAGAGGATTCTTTATTGTCAGATCAAGTACTTGATAGAGAGAGAAAGCTTTGTTCATATTGTTCTTCATACATAATAAAAGTGAGATTTGTAATTGTAAAAAGCTTCATAGTCATGGTGGATTGATATTCAGATTTAACACATTTTTTGTACTTATGAAAAGTCTAAGTGAAAATTCCACTACGTGTAAGTTTAGGTTAATGTGATTAGAGTTCTGACGTAACGTTGAAAAACACTAGGTATTTGATGGAATTGGAATTCAAAGGAATTCAACCAAATTGATTCAAAGGAATTTGATGGAATTGGAATGACAAATTGATTTGACCAAATTTCTTACCGATGTTTGGTTTGCAGAATGGTTCCACCGAATTCCACCATATTCCACTATTGGGGGATTTTCTCCTTTAGCATATGTGAAGGATTAGAATTTCATTTTGTGGAAAATGTAACGTATTTATAATTTCATTTTAGAAAGACAAAAATAACCTTTGAATCTAATTTAACCACCATTCCGTCCATGTCCCGCCCTCCCAACTCCCACCGGCAACATATCTACCACAACCACCGTGAATTAATATTATTACTCCACCACTGCCATCCACTATCCCACCCATATCATTACCACCATGCTACTATTTTTTCCTATCATAGCCGCTGCCTACTCATCCATCGCCATACCATTATTTTTGTCATCACAACCGCCACCCCACCCCCTAATAGATGAATTTTCTATTCGTTTGTGAGATTCCATTGCAATCATGTGAACCAAACACGTGGTCAAATTTCATTTTAATTCCTTCAAAGTTAATTTCCTTTACAGATTCAAATTCCATCCAAATTCCATTTCGTGAACCGAACGCCCCCTGAGTTTACTCAAAGATCTAAAGTGTGCTTTCAGACTTGGATCTTTGCATTTAGACTTACTTGAAGCTTGGATCCATAGCTAAAAATTGAAAAAGTTGAAAATTTTGGAATTTGCAAGATAATTAGAGTATTAAAATAGAGTATTAAAATAAAGAGAAAAATTGATGTTATGAGAACTATTGAGAAGATTACAATTTTTGGCTATAATGTAGAGAATTGGAAAATATGAATTTTGATATCTTTTTTTAATTATATTCGATAAAGTCATTTCTTTAATCAAATAAATTTTATCAATCGATACCCTCATGACATGTGACAATCTCATTTAGGAAGTAAACTCACAATGTCGGATTGTGGGATTCGTGAATGAATGTAGTCTAAGAAAAACCGAAAATACATTCGTGTTGAATTGTTCTAACGAAAAAGAGGTCGAATTTTTACAATAAAATGTTTATTGTCTTAAATTATGAAGACTTGGCATGTCGTCTAAACAAAATCCCAAAAATGAGCACGAAAACAACGATACATAAAATTTGACTCTTTCATGCCCGCATAAATTTCGTTTTCTAATTTATTTTATTCATTTAAAAATAGTATTTTTAATAATAAATTTAACCAATTTTACAAAGTATATATCACTTTTTTAGACCATGACGTTTGTCATTTTTGACGAACTACTCCTAACAATTGTTTTGTTACAGATTTGTCCTCCATGTTTGCATTTTGACTTGGATTTCATCCCTCTTAATAATGGTCGTTAAGTCTTCTATTAAATTCAATAAAAAATGAAGGGTAATATGGCTATTCCATATTTTTAAATTATTTTCTTTGTTTACAAAAGAAAACGACCTGTGAAGAGTCTAACTCGACATAATTGCACGCCATTATGATATAATTTCCATCTCTTTCATTTATGCAAAACCAACCATACAAAACCTATTTTCTTCCTCGTTTTTACAAATTGGCGATACCATAGTGTTTCGCTGTAAAGTAGGAAGCCTCTATGAAGTAGAAACAAATTTATGTAATACACGTTGTACATGAGAACTTCATTCTCAATTCCACAAGAACTTTTATGAAAGCCTTTCATTTTGTTCTCTTTGATGGAAGTTTGATTTTCCTATAATGTATACTAATATTTGGCCTAATTCTTTCTTCTAATAATCTATTCAAGCTTAGATTAAAAGTATATACCTTACTTATATGTCACCTCTGTTGGGAATCAAGGGATACAAGAACATGCACAGCGGAATAAAACCCGATTCCCAATCGAGGATCCAATCCAAAACCATACAGACACAATAAAGGGTGTTTTGGTAGATTACCTTTGCGAATAACTCCGAAACGCAAGCAGGGGGTACACTGCTACTGGCACCGGTTGAGAGGGTTGCTAGACCACCACCGAGGATTACCGAAAAACGAATGCGAGCCTTCCTCCTACTGGGTTTGCGCCGGTTTTTAGGGGAGAGAGAGAGAGAGAGATTTTTCTGGGTTTTGGAACTGATAAGAATGAATCAACTGACACCCTTAACCCCTTATTTATATGGACAAAACAAGCAGTGTTTGATTCCATATATAATTCTTGGTAATTATCTCTGAAATAACTTCCATAATTATCTCTTTTAATTAATCTAACTGATTAATTAATTATAAATAATTAAACTAATTATTTAATTCTTTTTCTCTCTGAATAATTAATTAACCAATTAATTATTTCACATAATCCAAACATTCTCATTTTGGTGTGCAGCAGTGTGACCTACTAGTGTCTTATAACATTGGACATGATAACCCCGTTACTGTCTCGCACATAATCCTAACAACCTCTTGGTTATATGTATCCTAATATTTCATCTCTTCGAGAAATTTCCAAATGAACAATTTCAATGAAATCATTTTTTCAATTTCTGCAAATCAAAGCTTTAAAGATCGCTAAACTAGTAGGAGGCCAACAATTTTTGAGACTACAACACTTTGACCAATGTATTCCATGGATCAGTAAAGTAAATGGTATGGGCACTACGGAACGAGATTTCTTACACGGGTCACGATGAGAACGAGATAGGGGGAGGAAGAAGTGATTTCTTGGATGAAAGGGTATGGTGTTGCTTGGAGAGGAAGATGAGATTTCTTGGATGAGACGAGGATCATTTGCCCTGACTAAAACTTGGTCTATGTCCACTTTTATAGCACAAAATGTGTAAAAACCATTGTTAGCAAATGGTTCAGAATGGATAATGTATGTGTTTACTAATGAGTGTGATTGTCATTGTAATGTCTATAGCCTAAAGTAACAGGCTATCCCAATATTTTTCAATTCACCTTCAAACCATGCATGATGTGTGTTATTGAAGGCCACAAGTTGATACTTATAAAGAGCTCGCAGATTCCTGACATCCTCATCAATGCTTTCCTGAATCTTCCTTGTAATAGATGATGCGAGATTTGCTTAAGATGTTATAACCCTCCTCCCTAAAAGAATAATCATGCCCAATAGGTTTGCCACCATCTTAATGCTACCAAAACAGACTTACCCAAAACACCCTCAAATAACAGGACTTAACGAAAAACAGTAACAGTCATTAGTGTGAGGGACTTCAATCAAGAAAAAACTACAACAGGTGAGATCAAATTCATAATAAAAGAATTATAGGGACCAAATTCGTTAAAAATGTCAACTTTTAGGGATAAAAAATTGTACCTCACTCTATTTTATTATATATAAATATCTATAAAATTGAAAAAGAAAATAAACAGAAAAAACCGAACCCAGTTTATTTCAGTTACCCAAAAAATAAAAAATTGAATCACAAGCACGTAGGTAGCTGAGGGACTAGCCATGAATTTCGCCAATAGTACAAGGACTTAAAATAGAAATTATGACAGCATTTGAGTCTTTCTTAAACCCCCCCTTTCCATGGCGAGCAAAGATCAACAAACTGATTTCTAAGAAGAGAAAGGCAAACAAAAAAAAAAAATGTCGAAAAAATCACAGATCCATTTGATCACTTTGGCAACAACCCTAGCTTTATTCTTAATCTCTTCATGCGTTGCGGATGTCGTCGTATTGACCGCTGATAACTTCGAGAACGAGGTCGGCAAAGATCGTGGTGCTCTCGTTGAGTTCTACGCTCCATGGTAAATTAATCAACTGAAATTCGATTTATATATGTTTCCGACCTTTGTTCTTAATCTATCGTTTTATATATGTATATATAAAAAGGGTTTAAACGAAAACAATAACTATTTACGAGAATGTGGAAGCTTTACGCATGTACAAAATCACATGTGACGGAAATGTAGTGGCTGCCCATGTAGTGATTGGATTTATATATGTTTCCTACCTTTGCTCTTAATCATTGACTTACCATATATTTCACATTTCCATATTTTCTATGAATCCATATCCTCCTTTGATTTTTTTGATCATGGGCCACGATGGGTTTACATAGTTTACACGAAATATAGAGTTTACATTTGAATCTTCCTCTTAAATTTAATATATATATATATATATATATATATTTTAAATTGATAAACAAAATATTATAAATTAATTTTGTTTTTGTTATTTTGTTGTAGACTTCTATTAAATTTAGTTGAATCGAGATTACGAGTAATCTATATTACTTAAATTATTTATTCATATTTTTTTAAGATAAATTTTTTTTTTGTAATTTTGTACCTTTTTTAATTGTAGTATAAAAATATATATTTATGTTTTAATTGTTTTTTGTTAACAAAATATATATAGTGAAAAATTAAAACGAATGTAAATTGAAAACTAATAAATTATATATGGAATTTTGATGTATATATGTATATATTAAATTTATGTAATAATTTATAAATAAGAACTATATCATAAATATGAAAAGGAAAATGAGGTTTTTGTAAAAACCTTTAGTATGGAGTTCTGTTTGGGTGCGTTTATACGTAGACATGACAGGACAAGGGAGAACATGATGGAACAGGAATGATAATTTGTATTTTGAAAGATATAATGTTAAATCTGACTCTCTTCTACTTAGTTTCACGGGGTAGAATGGGACAGGGTTGTCTTACTCTTGTTCTACTTAGTTCTGGTGTGTCCAACATAGATGTCTACCAAACATGAGACAAGTCTGTTCTGTCATGTCTTGTCTTATTCTATTAGTGGCGAAGTCATGTAACAAGAGGTAGCAGCTGCTACCCCTCAAACTTTAAAAAAATTTCATACACAGGTTAGATAAGAGAGAGGCATATAGAGGCGGTGGTGGACAGGCGGAGAAGCAAGAGAAAAGGAGTTCATTTTCATCCGGCCGCTAGGGAATGTTAAGAAAAATCATGAGGCATAACAAATTACCCTATTAGCCCCAATATTCTAATGGACTTTTAATAAAACTCCACACTTTCCTACAAATGAATATTACAATATAAAATATGTAATGATGAATGCAATAAAAAAAATTTGGACGGCAAGAAAGGAATCTAAAATAGAAGCTTTGGCAAAACCATCACCCTACCGAAAAAACCCAAAGAAAATGTAATAAATTAATTTTAAAAGATGAAATCTCATAAAACTAATGTATGTATTTTGAATGACATTGTATTTTTATTTTATCTTAAAATATGCTAACTAAATATGCTTCTCTTAGGTTATCCTTTTGTTACTTTTCCAGCAATCTGTATTTAGTTATTGATACTAATTTTAGTTGTATATTTTTTAATTTATGAAATATGATTTAATCCCTAAACTTTGTGCTTAAAAATGGTTTAACCTCTAAACTTTTTTAATGAGTGTTTTAATCCCTAAACTTGCTATGATTATTGTTTTAATCCTTAAACTTGTTATAATTAATTCTTTTAGCCACTTGACCTGCTATAGCAGGTTACCACACTTTTAAAAATCACTTTAATCCCTAAACTTATTGACAATATATGATTTAAGCATTAAACTTTTTATTTAAAAATGGTTTAACCCTAAAATTTTTAATGAATGTTATAATCCCTAAACTTTTTACAGTATTTGATTAAATACCTAAACTTAATAATTTAATTTTTTTTATCTCTAATGGATGTTTAACACTTGTTTAAAGTACTTCCAAAATACATGATCTTGAATATCTCTAACTTGCAGTTCTTGATTTTCATATCCCTTGATCGAATGTAATCAATAAATTTTAGGGTATGAAGCAACAATAGACTAATGAATCAAATTAACAAAAAAATAACCATAAGACATTTGGCGATTCTATGTTCATCGTGATGCAAATTTACCTAAAATTTAGTGTGTAGATTTCGCAGCGAACATCAAATGCGGAACTAATCAAGCATATAAATGACATAAATGAAATCAAATGAAATGTACCAGGGAGTTTAGGAAGAGATTATTGGCGAAAAAGATCGATCTGCCCCTGCATCTTGTCCTACGTACCAAACGCACCCTTAAAGTTCCTAGTTTATCGAGATAGCAACATTGTTGCAGCGAATATCGCAAGTAAGGTTTTTAGCTCTAGATGCTTTGATTAAGGTGAAGATTAGTTGGTACATAGAGGATGATTGTTTTATTTTGGTTTAATAATCATATTTATGGTAAAGAACCTTATATCAATACCTATTCTAAGTGTGTTTCTGAAAAAATATGTAGATTTCATTTGATTTTTCTGGAGTATATATGCAACTCCATAAGTTTCGTTTAATTCAGAGTTTTCCTATTTGTTAAAATGTTTCCCATGTCTGTAATTAATATTATGGATGGAATAATTTTTGTATTTTATCAGGTGTGGGCACTGCAAAAAGATAGCTCCCTTTTTTGAGCAACTTGGTATACTAGTCAAGAAGACAAAATCTGTTTTGGCTGGAAAGGTAATTTCTTGAATAAGTTGTAGGATATATAAGGAGAGAAAGGTTCAAAAGAGAAACATAACTTTTTAAGAAAATGGAAGGACGAATCTCAGCCATGTATCCGATCAATAAAGGCGGTTTTGACCAATCCCCCCCCCCCCCCACCTTAACAATCTCTACTCCCCCATGAATCGCGTCGATCCTCATTGATCACGTCCACTGTAACCGAAGATGTGTGACTGAGATTCGTCACTACGTTTTCATAAATTGATATGGTTCTCGTATAAACCCACCTCTTTATATATATAATTAGGTTCAAACAAGAATCATCCAATATTGTAGGAACAAAAGAACTAATTACAATAACATATGACGTGGGACCCACATCAATATGTGGCTTAAAATAAATTCTTTTGTTCCTAGAATTCAAGGTGGTTCTTATATAGTTATGTGAAGCTGCATATATATATATATATATATATATATATATATATATAGAGAGAGAGAGAGAGAGAGAAAGAAAAGTTCAAATGTGAACTACTTTTTGGTTGTGAACATGAGGACAGCCCAGAGCGCGCCACATGGCAATCTGAAAATTTTCGACTTAGTGTTATTCATACTGAATAACGCTACCATTCAGACTGAATAAAGCGTTATTCAGTATGAATAACACTAACTCGCACTCTGATGCACTCGGACCCAGGCAGGTCAGCCGTGGGTCATCCGCGGGTCAAGGCTTATTCAGTCTGAATAACGCTTTATTCAGTATGAATAACACTAACCCGCGGATTTATTCAGACTGAATAAGCCTTGACCCGCGGATGTCAGATTGCCACGTGTCATGCTCTGGGTTGTTCTCACGTTCACAACCAAAAAGTGGTTCACATTTGAACCCACCCCTATATATATATAGGGGTGGGTTCAAATACAAACCACTTTTTGGCTGTGAACGTAAGGACAACCCAGAGCGCGCCACGTGTCAGTCTGAATTTTCTGCGACTAAGCTTTATTCATAATGAATAACACTATTATTCAGACTGAATAAAGCGTTATTTAGTGTGAATAAAGCTTAGTCGCAAAAAATTCAGACTGACACGCGCGACTTGTGTGCATAAAGCCCGCGACTTAGCCTTATTCATTATGAATATAGCGTTATTCATTATGAATAACACAAAGTCGCGGGCTTAAGTCGCGCGTGTCAGTCTGAAATTTTGCCACGTGTCGCGCTCTGGGCTGTCCTCACGTTCACAACCAAAAAGTGGTTTGTATTTGAACTTTTCTCTCTATATATATATTGTAAACTTACTTCTCTTTGTGATGTCTTCATAGGTGGACTGTGATGAGAATAAGGAACTTTGCACCAAATATGGAGTTTCTGGTTACCCCACCATCAAGTGGTTTCCAGAAGGATCTTTGGAGCCCAAAGAGTGAGTAAAGTTTTCATCGATTTCACAATATATATATATATATATATATATATACATACGAAAGTTCGATTGTGAACTCAAATTTCATTTTGAACGTAACAGCTGAGAGCATGTCATGTGGCATATTCAGTCTGAACAGACTGAATAATACAACATTCAATATTATTCGGTCTGAATAATACATGATAAATATGCCATGTGCCAAACGGTCTTGGATGTCCTCATGTTCATAATGAAAGACGAGTTCTCATTTGAACCCGACCCTACATATATGAAGCATAATATAATTATTATATGGTATAAAATTTGCTTTCCTCAGCTATGAAGGTTCCCGCACTGTTGACGGATTTGCCGAGTTTATAAATAAAGAAGCAGGTAAATTCCTTGTATATGTACCATGTTAATCTGTTTTCGGTCTTTACATTATTACTTATCCTTAAATGATGGTTTCATACAACTGGTTAGAACGAAGATCTTCTTGTCATACATATATATATATAGACGAAAGTTCGGCTGTGAACTGAATTTTCATTGCGAACGTGAGGACAGCTGAGAGTGTCACGTGGCATATGCAATCTAAGTAATCATGTATTATGCAGACTGCATAACACAACACTCAATATTATGCAAACTGAATAACACATAATGAGTTTTGTGTTATGCAGTGTGCATAATACATGATTATTCAGACTGCATATGCCACGTGGCGCGCTCTCAGTTGTCCTCACATTCACAAGGAAAAATGAGTTCTCATTTGAACTTGACCCTATATAGAGGAAAGTTCAAATGTGAACCCCTTTTTGGTTGTGAACGTGAGGACAATCGAGAGCGCGACACGTGGCGGCTTTGAGTGTGGTCCACCCCTTTAATTCAATGCCCTCCCATGAATCGCGCCTAGTCATCCGCCGTGGATCTAACGTGGCGCCTAGTCATCCGTCACGTGTCGTGCTCTCGGTTGTCCTCACGTTCACAACCAAAAAGTGGTTCACATTTGAACCCACCCCTATATATATATATAGGGTTAGGTTCAATTGTGTAACACCTTAGGCATATCCCATATCGACCGTGGACAAGAGTGATGTTGGGTGTTATAAGTAATATCTTGGCCTTCCTAACAACAACGCGTTTTGGGGCCACACGGGCTGCAGGTTCTTGGAACGCTGCAGTTAAGAGTGCTAGGGTGGGAGTAGTCCCAGGATGGGTAACCTCCTGGGAAGTTTTTCACCAGGTCGCCAAAAACAAAGCCGTGAGCCGGTAGGGCAAAGCGGACAATATTGTTGTTGAGGTAGGCGGGATGTTACAAATTGTGAACGTGAGGACCACTAAAATCGTGACACATGGCAATATTCACGTTGAATATGTGCAATCCTCACGTTCACAATGAAAAATGAGTTTTCATTTGAACTTTTCTCTATATAGGGTCAAGTTCAGACGGAAACTCAAATTTGATTGTGAACGTGAGGACAGCCGACAACACACCACGTGACGTATTCACTCTAAACAATATGTATTATTCAAGGTGAATAATACAACATTATGAATTATTCATTATTATTCACTCTGAATAACACTGAATGTTGTGTTATTCACTCTGAATAATACATGATTATTCGCAATGAAATTTGAGTTTGCAGCCCAACTTTTGTCTAAAGTACTAATACTATATAAGAATATTCACCTCCAACTTCATGGGGACTAATTTGGTGAAGGATATTGTGGTTTTTTTCCCCTCAAATCTATGGCCATCATAATTTTAATAATATTATTATTCATTTTCAGGGACTAATATAAAGGTAGGGGGATTTCCCTCACATGTGGTTGCACTAACTACAGACAACTTTGACGAGATCGTAATGGATAAAACAAAGGATGTTTTTGTCGAGTTCTATGCAACTTGGTAAGCCTTAATTGCTATATGGATAAAGCTGTCTGTGTGGATTAATCTATCTGTATAGATTGCGAAGGTCTTTGTTTGGGAAGAATTTTCCGTAAATGGAAAGAGCATGTTGTTTAATTGGGAGGGACAAGTTTAAGAAAGGCTTGGCTTTCTGCACAAAACTCTCCCTATAAGCTTACCGAATAAGCCAACTTTCTATATCATTAAGCCACTACCAAATACTCATGTATAGTTGCCGAATAAGCTATGAGTCTCATTATGCTCATTAAGCTACTAACCAAAATCTGCATCTTACACAATCTTGTCTCATGTTGCAGGTGTGGTCATTGCAAAGCCCTTGCTCCTGTATGTGACTCTGCTCATTTATTTTTTGAGGCCATGTTGCACAACTTTGTTAAAAAATCCACATTTGGGTTGTGTTTGGCAAACTAGCTGATAAGCTAGCTGTTGGCTAATAAGCTAGCTAGTAGCTGATAAGCTAGCTTATGAATAAATTATGTTTGGAAAAAACTAGCTTATGAGGCTATGCGCACCCATCAATTGGGTTCATAGCGGGTATGCCCGCTGGCTTCAAGATGAACCAGCGGGTTGGCTGCTTCACAACCAAAACCAGTGGGTAGGCGGGCTTGGCGGTTGCATGAAGCCACTGTAGCCGTGTGTGTGTTGTGTGAGAGGGTTGAGTGTGTGTTGTAGAGGGTTATGGGAGGGTAAAGAGAGGGTTGGGAAAAAGCTGATGTGGCAGCTGATGTGGCATTCAAAAAGTGAGTGGGTTGAGTGGGTTGATTGGGTTGGGTGCAGGTAGCCTGAGTATGTAAAACTACCAAAATGGGTATTTTGGGGTATAATAATTAATATGAATAAGGGTATAATTGGAAAAGGTACAAAAAGATCCTCAAATGCTACTCCAAGTCTCCAACTAGCGTTTCAATAAGCTAGCTTATGGTCCATCCAAACATGTATTAGCATATAAACTAGCTTATTTTTTCCAAACACAGCCTAATAAGCTAGCTAGTGGTTGATAAGCTAACTTATAAATAAATTATGTTTGACAAAAACTAGCTTATGAGTATGTAAATGACCAAAAAGGGTATATTAGGGTATAATAATTATTATTATTAAGGGTATAATTTGAAAAGGCTACAAAAAAGCCTCCTAAAACGCCACTCCAACTAGCATTTCAATAAGCCAGCTTATGGTCTATGCAAACATGTACTAGCTTATCAGCTAGCTTATTTTTGCCAAACAATGCCTTGGCTGGCCAAAAACTAGCTTTCCAAATAAGCTTCAAGAGCTTTTTTCCATTTATGCTCTTTATATTTTTCCAATTAATTTTTCTACATATTCTTTTGATTATTTTTCACCAAACATGGCTAGTTTATCAGCTCGTTTGCCACATATAGCCTTAGTGCTAACTTGAACCTTACTTTTACGAATCTTGATTTTTTTTTTCCATTTATCTCTTTCTACTGCAGATCTATGAAAGCCTTGGAACTGCATATAAAAACGAAAGGGATGTAGTGATTGCGAATCTTGATGGTGATCGCTTCAGGAGTCTAGCAGAAAGGTATAGGAATTTATATGGTCATTGTATATGTATCTTCCTAATGATTAAATTTATTTTTTCTAAGCAACAAACAACAATGAAATCCCTAAAACTAGAAAGTTGGAATGCTCGAAGTTATTAGCATTTCTATGGACTAGTTTTGTACCCGATTAAGTTAAAGATTGGCATATGCAGGTTTGATATTACTGGTTATCCAACAATGAAGTTCTTCCCAAAGGATAACAAAGCTGGTGAAGATTATAATGGCGGTCGTGAATTAAAGAGTTTAGTGGAGTTCATTAACCAGAGATGTGGTACTAGCCGTGATGCACAAGGACACCTTACCTCCGATGTCAGTTCTTCCTTACTAGAAAGCATGATAGCTTAAATAATCAAACTATATATATAGGGTCAGGTTCAAATGTGAACTCATCTTTCATTGTGAACGTGAGGACAACCAAGAGTGCATCATTGAATGCACTGAATGCAGTGTTATTCAAAATGAATGCACTGAATGCAATGTTATTCAAAATGAATGCACTGAATGCAGTACACTAAATGTAGTGTTATTCAGTTTGAATAATACATGAATTTTCAGACTAAATATGCCACCTGGCACGATTTTAGGGATCCTCACACAATGAAAGATGAGTTCACATTTGAACTTTCTTCCACATATTTATAGGATCTAAAAGTTTGTTTCGTGCTGAAAACAGGCTGGGATAGTTGAGGTTTTGCATGACTTGGTGAAAGAGTTCATGGGTGCCGATGGTGACGAGAAGAAAGCGGTATTTGCTAAGATTCAGGAGGAAGCCGGAAATCTCCATGGTTCTTTTGCAAGGTTATTTGTTACATTCATCTTTCTTATGCTTTTCAAGTCTTGTGATTGCTTTGGGATAATTGGTGTGCTTTATCAAGTCTAAAAAGCATGGATGGACCCACAATGATGGATACGGTGGTCTGGGCCACCGCTTCATCGTTCCTTCATAAGGGGGAAAAATTACGTTTCTAAAGGGTGTTACCATATAGTTTTTGAAACTCAAATGTTAAAGATGGTAAATGCTTTTGCTTATGTACAAAAGACTAGGTTCTAGTCCCATAGTTGTCAAATTTATTGGCATTTTGCTTATATTTTGGTGTTTTTTTTAACTTTAATATACCTCTTGTGTTTTAAAAAAATATACATAGACCGTATTCGAACATGGGTCTTTTTTATGTAAGGACAAGGAACCAACCAACAGATCTATATTAGTTTTGTAAAAAAGTTATATGCTAGAAAGTTGTTTTTTCTATAATGGTCCCACGATCATAGATATGGGAATGGCCCCACGATCATTATGGAGAAGTAAATGTCATGTCCCAGAGTGAGTGGACAGACAGGTGGGTGGTGCGCAAAGTGGATACCCAGAGTCCTAGACCTCCTCTACTGATTTTGCACGGATGTCCATCTCCTTATCTGCTAGATAAAGTGCGAAGTTACTTTTTCTTTTATTAACATGCATCCATTTCTTTCTCATGCTTGAGCTTGGATATTGGATTTAGATACGGGAATATATACATTAAAGCCGCTCAGAGTTGCATGGCTAAAGGTGCCGACTATGCAAGGAATGAAATTCAACGTCTAGAACGGATGCTTTCCAAGGTAAACGTTACTTTTTTTTGTCTAGTTGATGAACAGTTATTACGTATATCTAATGTATGATTTATCTCTAGTACAAAATGAAGTTATACTTTTGTAATTTGATCAATTTGTGAACTTGAGCTAGTATTTGTTAATTGGTTATAGATCACATAAAAATATTTTACAACCTCTGATGTTGTTTTATTTACTTTGTTGATTTGCAGTCAATTAGCTCGTTGAAGGCCGATGAATTCATCGTGAAGAAGAATGTCTTATCTGCATTCGCTTGATAAATAAGCAGCCAGCTTGTAGGGGTTGGAGATGATCTCTTAATTTTTTCTATTTTTTATTTTTTAATTAGTTTTCATAATTATGCATTAATGGTACTTACAGTTTTCGGGTTCTTGAGGTGTTTTAGTTTAAGGAGAGAAGAAAACATTGGTTGTAGGTACGACGAATAAGTGATTTGTAAGTCGTTTCACATTAGATTTGTTATATATAGCATGTTACAATATGCAGCCGACTGAAAGAGAAATAATATAACAGGTGTCTAACCATCTAATCTAACTTATATCTGATGTCAGTGAAACCGGACAATGTGGATATTTTCACTATATATAATAGGAAACTAGACTATAACCAAAGAAACCAAAGAGTGAGGCTCCCAAAATAGATTTGGTTCTTTAATCTACTACTAAATATGATTCTTAGGAATTGTTTGACAGTTGTTGAATGGTTTCATGCAAAATGGTTAAGTGGTTACAATGTTTAAAAGGCTCCGTGTAGAATGATTACAAATAAGGCTCGTAAAGGGTCCTCTTGTAAACAGTACTAACCGATAATCGGTCCTGATTTGATCCTCAAGCCCAAGTGCATCTCTACACAATCTCAAGGTATAACAGCAATATCATACAACCACAAGAGAAAAATATGTAATTTTTAACTTAAAAACTTGCAAAATGGGAGTGCAATTTCCATCAAGATCACCACATCAATCCCAAGTATCTAGCTAAACTTGTAAATCACTTAAAATGTTACTAATTTCTTAACAGTGAGATGATATTGTGGTTGACTTGCTACACAAAGAAGAGTTTCTTGATTACAAAGAGGACTTGAGACAATTATCACAAGGATTAGATCCATTTTTGCATACTCTTCGGTTAAAAGATTCCCCAAAGTGCTCCAGCAACATCTGTCTACGACATTTTTCCTGCAAACACATTGCTTCTGGATCAACACGTAATTTTAAACTCGTGGACTTTGGTTCGAAATTATCACAAATAAGTAATTGTGGGTTATAAATCCATGAAACAGAGAGGGAGCTATATTTGACAACTAATAAACAAAGTGACACACGGTTTGTTCCAAAATAAAAGTCCACAATGGAAAACAGACATTTCGCTTTAAAACAGTGTAATTACGACAGTTTTCAATTAACTAAATGACAATTTTACCCTTAATAACAGAGGGGTAATGAATTTCTCAATCTCATAATTAAGGCGTGAAATTGAAAAATAAGCACTTTCTTTTGATCGCGGATAAAAACTAATATAGAAATGTAAACACTAGTTTCTTGTGGTGCTGAATTCATGTATGTGGGCTCAGCAGAAGAAGTCAGATGGTAAAGATAATAAGGCTTACCTTCTGTTCACAATACTGTTGCATTTTCCGAGCTTGATCCATTCCCGTCTTAAAACTTTCTTTTTTTCTACCTCCACTTCGTAACATGCAGACGACCCTGCTAAAATCCTTTTTTTGATATAAAGCAATGCATTCCGAAGGGAGATTGTCTCTTCCAGCCCTTCCAGATTCCTGATAGTAGCTTTCAATAGACTTGGACAGTGTGTTGTGAATCACAAACCGCTGTAAATGAAGGTCCAAATAAATTATAAATTTAGCCCTCAAGTAATTAAGAGCAGAGAAACATTTTACCTAATTACACACACAAATATATATATATATTATATATAATATGTATAGAGAGAGAGAGAGAGAGAGGTGGGTTCATATGAGAACGATGTCAATTTAACAAACGCGAAGACGATTCTCAGCCACACATTTTCGGTTATGGTGGACCGCGATTCACGGAGGATTGACCCGATTCATGGAGGGTGGAGATGATTAAAGGAGGGTGACCCGGTCAAAGCTGCCTTATTGACCGGATGAGTGGCTGAGAATCGTCCTCGCATTTTCTTAAAAAGTTATCGTTCTCATTTGAACCTTTCTCGCTCTCTCTCTCTCTCTCTCTCTCTATCTATCTCTCTCTCTCTATATATATATATATATATAGGTGGGTTCAATACAAACCACTTTTTGGTTGTGAACGTAAGGACAACCGAGAGTGCGCCACGTGTCACTCTGAATTTTCGCGACTTAGTGTTATTCTACTGAATAACGCTTTATTCAGACTGAATAAAGCGTTATTCAGTATAAATAACACTAAGTCGCCGAAAATTCAGTGACACGCGCGACTTGTAACCAAAAAGCATGCGACTTAGTGTTATTCAGTCTGAATAACACTATTATTCAGACTGAATAATACTAAGTCGCGGAAAAGTCGGCGTGTCAGAAATTTTGTTGCCACGTGTCGCGCCTGGGTTGTCCTCACGTTCACAATAAAAAAGTGGTTTGTATTTGAACTTTCACCTATATATATATATATATTATAATGACGAAAGTTCGGCTGCGAACGGAGAACAACCGAGAACATGACACATGTCACATTCAGCTGAATAAAACAGCATTATTTAGACCGAATGTTCATGCATTATTCAAGATGAATAATATTGCATTATTACAGATGAATAATACAGCATTTAGACAAATTCAGTTTGAATGTTGTATTATTCATCATAAATAATGCATAAAGATTCAAATAATGTTGTATTATTTATCATAAAAATTGCATGAACATTCAAATTAGGTTGTATTATACAGACTAAATGTGACACGTGTCACGCTCTTGACCGTCCTCACATTAGCAATGAAAGATGAGTTTTCATCTGAACCTACCCCTATATACAATACTTCTATGATGGAATCTGTTTCTTCTCCAAAGGCATAGAACCATTAAGCATTTAAACTTTATTAGGCTTCTTTCCAATTTGCAAACCAAACCAAATCAATCAAGCCCAGTATATCCCACGTGGGGGTGGGAGTACGATGTAAGCAGACCTGACCCTTACCCCAAAAGCGTAGAGTAGTTGTTTCCATAAAGACCCTCGAGTTGTCAAAAGTGTGCAAAAATGGAGAAATAGAAAGTAAGAAGATTGAAAAAATAGCTTGAAAACGAGAACTTACAACATCAGGCTTGTCTATTCCCATGCCAAAGGCAATAGTGGCACACACCACATGCATCTCTCCCGAGTGCCATTTCTGCTGGACAACCATTCTCTGACGAGCAGACAAACCGGCATGATAATATACTGTTTTAATCTTACACTTGTCATTTAGAAACTTTGAAACTTCTACACATTCGTTTTTTGAAAGGCAGTACACTATCCCAGAGGAATTTTTGAACCGATCTGAGAGCAGCTTTCCGAGCTGCTTTAGAGGCTCTTTACTTTTCTCGATCACTTCGTACTTCAGGTTTGGTCTGTCAAAGCTCGTCTCTAGAACAAGAGCATGAGGAATTCTTAAAGCATTCAACACATCCTGCATAAAACAACAGGCATTGAAAAATCAACGGTGCATTTAAGAGTAACACATAACCACCACATGGGAATACCTTACGAACTGCCTCTGTTGCAGTAGCAGTCAACGCCATGACGGGAACATCTGGAAAGTTCTGCTTAAGGCATCCCAATACTCTATAATCTGGACGGAAATCATGTCCCCACTGACTAAAAGAACAGAAAGAAACACGATACTGAAAAATGATGATTTCTTATTATGACAAGAAAGACTGTAGAGTAAACAATTTGGAGTGTATATATATATATATAAGAAAGGTTCAAATGAGAAGTGCTAAAAGATGAGAAGTAGAGAAGTGATCTCCACCACTCATCCGGTCAATAAAGGCGGCTTTGAGGGAAAATCAAATACACACTCAATAAATGTTGCACACCTTTAGAACCAATCTTATCTATTGATCTTAAATTCTTGTTTAAACTTAGTAATTCAAATCAAAGGTTATATAAGTAATTTTCTATTTTTTAATTACTTTTCACTTTTTTTAGTTTAATTTTGGTTTTGTAACTCATATTGTGATTGATATCATTTCCTTATTTCATGCTAACTAATTATGATAAGGATTAACTTTTTTTAATTTATTTCATCTAGTTTCTGTGGAATATCGTTGCAATTAATCGATTCCTTCATATTGTAATCATAATTAAACGAGTCCAATTTAAAAATTATACATGCAGGTTTATGCATATATGGGTATGTTCACATTTATGCATACATCCATGTTCACCTTATGCAGAAAATACACCATGTCGACTTTACATTTATGCATACATACATGCAGTTTATGCATATATAGGTATGTTCAATTTTATAGCTTACTTATGCAATATATGCATATATGCATACATTCATACAGTTTATGCATATATGATTATGTTCAATTTTATAGCTTACCTATGCAATGTATGCATATCAATTGTTCATAACATTTTAAACCTATTTTAATAACCACCATTTAAGTGCAAATAAATGGTATTCTAATTAATGGATTCGTAACGGTTTTTTTAGGCAAGAAATAAGGCAACTCATTGACCACTCACCATTCCATATGAAAACATATTTTCCCTATCCCATTTTTACCCCTAATGGTATTCTAATTAATGAGCTACCCGTTTAATTCTTTAATTTTTTGCATTTTGGCCCCTATAAATTATAACCGCTTAATCAAATCTTTAATGGTTGTGATTGGTACTCAAGGTGTGCAACATCTATTGGGTGTGTGCATTTGATGCCCCCTCTATATAGGGCCAGGTTCAAGAGAAAACCACAAAAAAGGGAAAACCAAGGAACACCCTTGTAGCCTCCATCTAGACCATACGCATTTGTACATAGACATAACTTGTAATATGCACAGATGCATAATGCATGTGTGCATGAAAACCAAAAAACAAATTAATTTACTCTATGCACAAGTGCATACGATCCAGATGGAGGGTTACAATGCGTAATGATGGTGTTCCTCAGTTTTCCCTTGAACCTCCCTCTCTCTCTCTCTCTCTCTCTCTCTCTATATATATATATATATATATATATATATTGTCCCAAAGTAGAAATAAAACTGAGGCCATACCTCACACAATGTGCTTCATCGACAACAAATCCAGCTAGTTGTCCCTGTAAAATTTTGGACAGCGTAGCATCCTTTAAAACTATGTTTCTAAATCTTTGATGTGACATAATGAGATGACCTATCTTCTACATATCTAGAAACGAACCTTCCAGTGCAGAGATTTTAAGGTGTCTTGAAATGACAAGTTCCCAGCAATCCTTTCAGGAGTAACATACAAGAGCTTGCATGATGGTTTCTCTCTCCTAAAACATGAAAGAAAGTTATTTTGTTTGTCATGTTCCATAATTACTTGACCAGCCAACTCCTATACCAGAAAGTAGAAATATTTATCTGACAATAGTGAAAAGGAGACTTGAAAAAGCAACTTTTGGTTTCATAAACTAAATTTAGAGGTTTTAATGATAGATCCTAAGCTCAAGTTGACAAATAACGGCCTTGCCTCAACTCTTGGAGTACAAGGTTTGCTTGAGAAGTACTTTGTTGTGAATTTAAAAAAGTCGATGGTACTCCAAACTTGAGGTTCAGTGTGATTATCTGGTCCTGGATGAGAGAAAGTAGAGGAGAGATAACAATGGTGACTCCTGGCTGC
>CM058042.1:56142009-56152355 GCA_030169165.1 Centaurea solstitialis | reverse complement strand
CAATAGTTATCTATGTTTTCCATTGACCAATAAATCACTAAATAAGCTAGCTTTTTCAAAAGCTACTCTCACTAGCGTTTTCGTGACTTATGGGACGTATTATTTTTTATTCCAAATATACCCCTGCTAAGTTTTACACTACCAATTTTTAAACATGCCTTTTTTTGTCATTTTACACTCATAGCTACCTTATCAGCTACTTTTGCCAAACGCATCTTATTCATCGGCTACCTTATCAGTCATCAGCTATCAGCCAGTTTGCCAAACATAGCCTAAGTAATACTTGAAACTTTGGATTTCACTGCTAGATATCAATATCATTATCATATCAATCATTCATCAAAAGGCATTCAAATTAATAGCTGAAAAAACGTTCGATTGTACATTTTTCAGTAATCTAACACGAAATCTCGCAACTAGTAAGTAATATAGATGAATTTCTAGGGTTTTGAGTGAAGGAAGCAAGTATATATATGATTTAGGATAGGGTTTTATGGATTACCGTAGAGATCAACAAGACGATTTAAGCAAATTCGAGCAGATTGTTCATCGAATCCGAATTCAAGAGCCAAACTTATCAGCCTTGCTTTTTCAATCTCCAGATTCCCCATTCTTTTTTTCTCCAATGAAATGGAAACCTTCCCGCGCTTTTTAACACAAACTTGTAATAGCGACTGAAATTAGTTTTCAGAAGTTTGCAATTTAAGCCATTTTAGAGAAAATATTAAGAAGCTGTTAAAATAATATAAAAATAAAAATTTTTATTTTCTTTATTTTAAAGAAGGTATTAATTTTTAAAAAAATTGTTTACCAATTTTTTATTAAATTTTATACGGATAAATTTGTATATCTCACAATAAATGGTGTTTACTTTTGATATGAATTAATATTCTAAATATTTCAAATGGCCAATTTTTCCTGAAGTGTGAGTCATAAACTCTTTTATAAATTGATATTTATTTGCTAAGCCAAACTATAAATCTAAAACACAAAATTTAGTATTCAAAACATAAATTCATTTTGATTTTATTTGTTTAAACATACTCACATAAAAGAATAGAATAATTTACGTTTACGTAATATAATCCTTCAAATATGGAATTCTTTTTTTGTAAGAAAATCAATTATTAATTTTTTGGTTTGGTTCTGTGGTTACGCATAGGCAGATATCGGATTTTTGAAACGCATTGGTAAAAATAGAAGATTTATGTTTTGAATTTATTAATCGTCGTATCATGTTATTTTTTAAAATATCATGTACCAACCAATTATAATTGGTACATAAAATATACCAATCAATTATATTTGGTATCAGCTAAATTGGTATTCAACTTTTTTCGATTGGTACATGTTGGTACGGTTCGTACCAACATCCAAAAAGTTAAAGTTAAAAATAATTAAATTGACATATTTACCAATTAGATCTATGTGTACTAAAACTATTGAAGACTAACGTAACATGTTGATATGAGTTGTACCACTTATCTCTGCGAAGATTCAATTAATTTTCTTATACTACAACCGTTCATTAATAGTTTAAATACAATCGTTGGTGAACCATGGAGGTACAAACGAGTTACAAAAGTTGTTAGGTTTAGGTGAATGGATTCTATTAAATTATATATATTCGCTCATACTAAAATTTAGCAAAATTAAAAACAAGATAATTTATTGTTTAATATCAAAATATATTGTATTATTTATAAAACCCTCAATTAATCAAAATATATTGTATTACACTCGTACGCGGCTTCTAATATCATGTACCAACCATGTTTAGATAGTTGGTACGATACTACCAACCAATTCTATTGATACTGTAACATCCCGCATTTTTATAATTATTATTATTGTTATTATTAATATTCTTATTATTAGATTATAAATAAAGATTAGGGTTAGGGTTGGAGTGATGGGCTCTTTCTTGTGAGTTAAGTAAAGGGGGAGGGAGGCCCGATGCTTTTACTTAAAAACCCTAGAGTCGCACTCCTCCTCCATTGTATAGCTTGCGGTCTAAGAAACGAAAGAAAGAGAGAGAGATCGGCGAGAGAGAGAAAGAGAGAGCCGGGAAGGAGCGAATCGCCGGAGTGTTCGAGTCATCGTCGGAGGTAATCGCCGTGTTTCTTCTTTTGCTTTCGTTAGCGTGGTGAGGCGGTGGCCGCCGGCCTTGGCCGAACCGCTGCTGCCGTGATCATCGGCGAGGAAGGAGGAGGCGGCACTTACAGCCGCCGCTGCTGTCCTCCTTGTCCGGCGACGGCATGGTGGCCGTGTTGTTGTTGTTTGTTGTTTCCGGCGCCGGTGGTGGCTAGCCACCGCTAGCTGCTGCCGCGCGACCTTGGTAGCGGCGGGAAGGGAGGGCGGCGGTGGTCTTATGACCGCTGCTGCTGTCGACCAAACCCAAGGCCGGCCGGCGCTGCTGTTGTTCGGTTTTGGGTCGGCGATGGTGGCGGTGATCAACGGCCGTCGCCGCTGCCTCCTTGGTGAGCGAGTGGCCGGCGGTGGTAGTGGTAATCCACAGCCGCCACCGTGGCAGTTGTGTTGATGAGTGTTCGGCCGGACAGCGGTGGCGGTCAATGCCGCCGTTGCTGCCTTGTGTGAGGAAGAGGACGAACCAGACGGCCTTCGCGCCGCGAGGTGGTTGAGAGCAAAAACCCTCGCGCCGCGAGGGTGGGGTCAGTATCAGTCGTGCCGCGAGGCGGCTGGTCGCGCCGCGAGGTGGCCCTGTCACCACCGCTGCTGCCTTGTCATTCGAGACGGTATCCGGTTTGAACCCGGTAGCCGCTGTGTCTGTGTTAGTGAGACCGATAGGATTTTTTCTTGTATTGTTGGGCAAATTTTTATAGGTTGTATAAATATTTATTTTCAGGGTTGCGGGAGAGATTCGAGTTATTATTTTGTTGTGATTCGTTCGAGACAGGTGAGTGGGTTTTATATACAATGTGTTATAATTGATATATATGTGATGATGTGTTGCGATGGATCGGGTTGCGGGATGACCCGAAGTGTGGGAAACCACCAAGGTCGGATTGCGGGATGATTCGACGAACGGGAAACCGTTAAGATGAATTTGATGTGATTTTGTGTATTAATTGTAATATATTGTGTATGAAACGTACTCACTAAGCGGTTGAGCTTACCCCTCGATGTTTAATGTTTTTAGGTACAAGTTCGGGCGTTGATAAAGGCAAAGCTCCGGCTTGAAGGTTTCGGCTGGGCGGCATTCCGATCTGATTTGGATTTCCTATCTTATTGCGTTGGATGATATTCTAAAACATAATCTGGGGATTTTTTTTTAAATATGGTTTTATTATAACATTTGGATGGATTTTATAGTAATTTATATTTTAATAAATAAAATGAGCTTGGGTGTTACAGATACCAACTAAATTGGTACCAATTGTATTGGTACAGTTGGTATAAGAATTGGTTGGTTTGGCTTGGTACAAAATTGACATACATAATTTCAGGTGATAAACTACAGACATTGTGAAGGATTGTCACACAATGAAATCCATGTTGGTGATGTTTTACAAGACAACAACGAATTCGTAGTTTCGTTTATATCTTTGAAAGATACCATTCATCTCAGACATATTCGAACTAAAGAAATTGTGGTATCATTGTTGTGTACAAGATGACTTAATACCGTTCATCTCCATTATCACGATTTCATCCCCGTTGATCTTTGTTTTATTTCGTTCACCTTTGCTAATCTTTGTTTTCATCTTTGTTTCGTTCATCTTTGATTTCATCTTGCTTTGTGTTCATTTCATTTTGTTCATATCCATCATCTATGTGTTTCATCTTCGTTCGTCTTTGTTTTCATCGCCGTTTCATCTATGATTTCTTTTTTACCTCCGTTTGAACCCCGTATCAAATCCTTCATGATGGATTTTGATGAATCCGCATGAATCTTCCGCAAAAAATGGCTTCACCTTGGTTTGTCTCTTCGATGTCTATCAATTACCGATAATACAAGGATTTTTTTTGTCAACAGTGTTGTGACGGATTGGTTATCGCTCGGGGTTCATAGCGCCATAACCGAGTTCGAGCATTCCCGTGCGCATGCCTGGGGACATTTCAGTGGGACCATGTTTAGCCTCCAAAATTGTCGAGGATTAGTCAGACTTTGGCCCGGACACCCTTAAAAAAATACAGTATTTTGATTACACATCCAAATTTGACCTTCTAGTCATGATTTTAATTAATTTTAATTAATAAAACTACTTTAATACCAAATATAGTTTTGAACATTTTAGTCATTGATTTTTTAAATCTAAGGTGATAAAATAAGTTGCTAGGATGGCAATGGAACAGGTATTGGTAATCTCAGTCACATACCCTATTATAAAACCATATCCCATACCCGATCCCGTCCCGTCAGGTATCTTATTACCAAATAACCATCGGGTTGCGGGTATTAAACGCACCCTCACGGCCTCACCCTCACCCTCTCCAAAATCAGACCTCCAACAAATCACAATACCAATATAAATTTAGGGGTTGTTTACTAAACACATATCTTGGCATGCACTTACTAGTTCAACTGCCTTACCAAGAAAACATAAACATGGCCGAGAATCTTACTCGGTAAGAGGAAATGCAAGGATCTCTAGTCTTACATGGGAAGTGATAGTGACCACTTTCACCTGGTAAGCGGTTACTGGATGAATGACACCATTTTGATAGACTACAAATTTACTCAATAAAGTAAGTTAGTTATAGTGTTTGTTAGCATTTACTGAATAAGTGTTTGGGTGAACGAACTTTTTGTAGTTGAACTAACAATAGTTGTGGAAGTAAAGTCACCTTTCATATACACTCTTTTGTATGAACAATACAATATTATTGTTCAACATGGCTGATGTTTTGTGCTATTTACATACATAAGTCAGTCATTGTTTTGACTTTTGAGTGCTGTAAGGTGCTATTTACATAAACAAGTCATTAATTCACTGACCCTGGAGATATGTAGTCAAGATCTTTTTGTAAATTCCATTGAACCATACCCTGTTGTGTTAATATTTCCTTTAAGTAGGCCTCTGAAAACAGAAAATCAACATAACAATGTCAAAATCAAGTTTAAAACAAATGTTTACACCCAATCTTTAGATGGAAAACAGGAAAATTGATGAGTTGATCTCTACTCTAGTTGTTCCAATGGTAATAGAAGGAAAAAAATGTAAATTTGCATTGTGTTTGCTATGCCATCACATTTTTACTTGCTAATTCAATAATATGAACTTCAAACTTCAAATACTATATATTTTCTTTTTCTGCATAACATCTTGACCAACAAGAGCAAATATATGGGGAATTGCTCATTTGAGGTCTCCACCTGTTTTCGCAAACCACCAAAGATGAATAATATATCATCAAAAATCTTTAATTTGCAACCACTATCTTTGTAAAGCATAACCTTCATGATTCAAAAGATCATTGTAAAGTTAAAGCTTTCTGGTGTTGATCACAATATACAAATCACTTAACAAACCATACATATCTCTCATTTCTACCATTAGACAAAATTGTTGTAGAGCCCAATACAAATTTAAAAAAAAAGTCATACTTATTCTTTTATGACTATGGCTGTGTTAGGCAAAAATAAGCTAGCTTATTGAAACCTAGTTGGAGTACCGTTTCAGGAGCTTTTTGTAGTTTTTTCCAATTATACCCTAATTAATATTAATCATTATAAACCACCAAGGTGTGGCATAGTGGTAAGTTCCTAAAGGGCGGTAGCTCCCACCCGGGTTCGAACCCATGCGTGCACAATTGGTGGCCACTGAGTATTAATCCCAGGGGAGCATGTTTAGCTCTCGGTAAAAATTGCCAAGGATGTAGTCTGGCAAAGCCCAGGTGAACCCTCCCAAAGAAAAAAAAATTAATCATTATACCCCCAAGATACCCTTTTTGTCATTTTACATACTCAAGCTTGTTTTTGTCAAACATAATTTATTCATAAGCTAGCTTATCAGCTAGTTTGCCAAACACAACCTATATCTTTAGAATACACAGACTTTAAGCCCCAACAATATTATAGTAAGACAATGTACAACTTGAAGGGAAAAGAGTTGGCTTCGAGGAGGTATTGAATGAATCATGTGCCTGCCTAACTCTAGCTATGGAATCATACGTTGTATTATTCACTTCAAAATTTTCGAAGGATTTGTAACTCTATAATATTATTTAGGCTCTCAATTTCTAAGTTAAATGCCCATCATAAAAAGATGAAATATTTGGCAACACAATATAATCATAATGCATCTATAGTCTGAATGTCATAATACATACCTGCTCATTTGTATCATCATTTGTTGGATCATCCACATCTGATTATAAATCTGAACCCCAAATGGAAAATATTATTAGGTAGCTTTGTACCTGTGACTTCCATTCTGTATCAATTGAAGTCAAACTATGCCTCATTAGCCACGCCCTTAAGGACAACCGAAAACATTAAGCTCAAGA
Organism: Centaurea solstitialis; assembly: GCA_030169165.1. Classification (NCBI taxonomy): domain Eukaryota; kingdom Viridiplantae; phylum Streptophyta; class Magnoliopsida; order Asterales; family Asteraceae; genus Centaurea; species Centaurea solstitialis. The sequence continues at coordinate 56,145,884 of CM058042.1, read as the reverse complement.
ACACAATTTTATGCAGCCTAATCATGGGGAAAGTTTTTGTAGAGGCTCTTACCCGTACTAGCATCACCGGAGTTGTACAAATCTGATGTAGTGTTTGAATATGAGTAGCCAACTCCTGCCATGAACATGAAGAGCAGATTTGCCACTGTCAAATTAAACAACCGGTATCAATTACACATTTAGGGGCTGTTTGTTTGGAAAAAAAAATACCCCTTAAAACCTCTTAAGTCTGAAAATTAAGAGGTTTGCAGACTTAAGACTATTATTTTATTTTTAAGAAAGTGTCTGAAAACCTCTTACCGTCCTCTGAAATTTTAAGATGTGCACCATCCACCTCTTATTTTTAAAATGCGAAATCAGACTTCAGACCTCTTAAAAAACAAACGACACCTTAATGACAAACTACCGTAGCGATTGGTGACATTAACATACAAGAAGTGGGTGGTATGTAATAGTTTACATACATTTGTTTCAAGAATAAGGGTTCGTGAAAAGGTCTTCCCATCAGATATTTTATCATAACGATTTTGGTTTTCTTGGAGTAATTTCTACACATGTGAAGAAGTTCAATGAAATGTATTGAAAATGATAATATTTAAAATTTATGTGTATTCATTTATTAGTTCAACTATATGATTTTATTTTAACTTAACATGATTTAAAAGGCAAACTAAAGGACTTAATACGTGATTGCCAGCTGCAATAGGTTACTTCATTTTATGCAACTTCCAAGTATATTTGATATTTGTAAGATTCTTAAACAAAACCGACCAATTAATAGAAAACCTGATCAAAACTAGAGGAGTTCCCCTTGATAGCTTCATATTCCATGGCTATCCAGATGAGCTTGATAGAACTACAACCGACAACTTTTGCTCAAATACCTGAGAGATAATGAAATATGGTTTAGTAGAAAATCATATCGTCTAATGCATTGATGAAAATAAAATTGAAATCTTACGTTTTCAAAGTGATCCAATTCTTTTCTCAGTTCCACATCAATGGCTGCTGGTATAGACTGATCGATGTTTCCTCCACTAGTGTCCCTTACCACCTATAGATTTTGATATTGATGAAGCATTTAGACAGATTCAAATCAGAACTTACTTCTAAAACCGAATTATATTCCCATCGATAAATATTCAGCAAGTGAAGAAGGGAAAGATTAGTAATGAATCAACTATATTTTTGTGTACATTCACAACTGACCCAAATGTCAAAACACAAGGCACACCAACAAGAAGACCATCATTACTGTACTAAAAGCGCACACATTTCTTTAAAAGAAGACATTCTAAAGAATTTTTTTTTGTAAAAGATAAGGACATGATATTTCCGAGAGATAAATATGAGGTAGTCATTTATGGCATTAATGTATGTCCTTTATAGGACATAAAAACTTCAGTATCCACACTGCTTAAAGATTTCTGGCATCTCCCTAGAATATTTTGACAGACAGACTCTCTACATGGTGTTGATAAAAGTTGTAAATTTTGATTATTTACCAACTTGAAGCCTTCAAGAGAATGTGATAACTCAATGTCATGACTGTTCAGAATCTGATATTGCTTTAGAACTGCAGACAAACGGATAATTGTACAAAGGACTCTGAACTTCTGCTTCATCTGTAAAGAAAAAATTCAGTGAAGGTTAATGTTTGCATTTATATCAAATTACTGATGTTTTTTTAACTGAACATAAAGGGTACCTCATTTGTGAAATCATTGAGAGAATGATGATCAAGTTGTAGGTGTTTCTTTCTGTGATGCCTTGCTAGCAATGCAATTAACTGAAAAACATGTAAATCCCAGGTCTTAATAAAATGTTCATTTTTATTAAAAAAAATACGACATGGGATAAGAATGCAGGCAATGTACCTTAACCTCTTCAGTACTATATCCATGAAGATGCTCCCCGTTCTGTTGACATATACAATTTTCAACACTATACTTTTTAGTCCAAACTAGATTAGGTTCATAATATAAATAAAGAAACTACTCATGTTGATGAACATCCGTTAACACAATGAAGTGACCAACTTCTTCCTTAATGTCACAGATACAATCTATTGCGATAACAAGCAGCAATACTAAAAAAAGAAAGGATTATAAGATTTGATAAAAGCTTAATGGCATGGCATGCACCACTTCAAGAACAATATTATGGCATTCCAAGCTCTGTCATGTAAATAGTTGTAGGTATGTCAAGAAACTGAATTTTCACAGTTTTTGTTGGTTGTCTAACTTAATTAGTTAATTTCAATCTAGTTTTGTGTTTCACGTGAACATAATAATGGGTAATCATGTTAAGCACCTAAGATGACTCGGGGAAGACTTAAGGTATGACAGACAGCAGCTGCCCGTCATTATATACGGGTCTTTTTCTTATTTTTGACTTGCTACTTGGATTCTAGTTTCATGTATCTCTGTCTCCATGTACACACACTAATGCATTATGTCAGATTTATCTCACAATCTCTTCTTCATGAGTTCATTTAAGGAAAATTTTCTTTAACCACATATTTCCTACTAAACGATACATCAAGATAACATACCATGATAATATGGTATGATTGCTTATGGTATCCCTTTTTCCCAGTAACCAACCCAATGTTATGAAGCAAACAAGCAGCTTCAAGATATTCAAGATCCTTGTTGTCCAATAAAACAAGTTTACTGCGGTTATCATCAATCTCGCTCCACTTCCTTAAACCAGCAAAAATTCCCTGTAAAACCAATCACTCCTATCGTCTTAGTTCACATCAGTTAATACATTATATTTTACCCTAAAAAGTAAAAACTTTCAATTACTTTATATACCTGTGCAATAGAAGCACAAGATGCAGCAGAAGTCATCCTCTTCTTATTGTTGAACCTTGATGCAAGCCTCAAGACTGATCTCCATCTTGCATTTGCATTCAAATCAAATCCATCATAGACCTCTGCTAATTTCTCAGCAATAACACCTTCTCCTAATGCATAACCAGAGACTTCCATTTCTCTAATCTCAAGCAACCCAAATATCTCTTCCAACAAGATCACTGCAGCCACAATAAATGCAGATCTTGTCTTGAAAAACCCTTTCTTCTATTACCACCTCCTCCTCAACTCCACTCTCCTCCTCACATAACTTCTCAACAAGACCCTTAATTCCTCCCTTGTGAACTTCCAATCCCTCCTATACCCTTCAAGCAAACCAACCTCATTCACTAAATCACTACTATACCCATAAAAATCGCCTTTTCGATCATCCTGATCGAACCAGACGACCCAACCGCAACCTCAATCTCATGTTTTGAAACGTCTTCGATCACCCCGATTCCTTAACAACCTCCCTAATGTGCTCCCTCATCGCTTTGATCCCATTATTATCGTTCCGAATCTCTGAGTCAAACTCACATGCCCTAGCTTCAACGAAACCCCCAACTTCACTTCACCTCGAAATCCAACCACAAACTCCGTCGATCCCCCTCCGATATCGATCGTGAGGACCGTCCGATCGTAAACCGGATGGAACTGCAGGACGCCGAGGTAGGTGAGCCTGGCCTCTTCGTATCCCGATACCACGTCAATTCGTAAACCTAGGGTTTGGTGGACGAGGTGGAGGAGGTCGGATTGGTTGGAGGATTCGCGGACGGCGGAGGTGGCGACGAGGCGGAGGTGGGAGGGAGGGAGGTTGAGGGAGTGGAGGATGTGTTGGAACTTCCGGAGGGAGTCGAGGAGTCGGAGCTGGGCGGAGGTGGAGATGGCGGCGGCGGCGGCGGTGGAGGAGAGGAGGACGACGGGGTGCTTGAGGCGTTTTAGGGTTAGGAATCGGCCGGTGGAAGGGTCGGCTCGGACGATTCGGAGCTTGGAGGAGTTGGTGCCGAGGTCTAT